>CAUYQV010152140.1:0-22852 GCA_963574575.1 Galagoides demidoff
CAAGCGAGTCTCCTGCCTCCGCCTCCCAAGTAGCTGGGACCACAGGCGCCTGCCACAACGCCCGGCCATTTTTTGGTTGCAGCCATCATTGTTGTTTGGCGGGCCCGGGCTGGGGATTCAAACCTGCCACCTTAGGTGTACGTGGCTGGCGCCTTAGCCGATTGAACCACAGGCGCAGAGCCAATAACGTAGTTTTTAAGTGGCTGTGCTATAACTTCAGCTCAGGTCTTAATTCTAAATCCCATGCCCTTTGTATATATCCTCTCCCAGATACTTATAGTCTGAGGGGGAACACTAAACCCAGTCTTCCGAAAGCCTCGAGTTTGCAAGGGAAACAGATCCTGCCACCAGGGGATCTCTAGCCATATGGAAAAGTTATAGTTCCAAGCAGAGGAGTAGTAGGAGGGAGCAAATACTTGGTGCCTACTATGTGCTAGGCACTTTCCATAGTTACCTCCCTGTCTCTCTCACCACAAAGTCTCATTTTCAGGTTCCCTAGTGAGTCCTGTGACAGAGCTGGGACTAGAGTCTGGGTCAGCTTGATGCTTAACACCTATGTTTTTTCCTCCAGCATGAATGACTGTTGGCTCAAAGGTCACCTCTTTAATGAAGATTTTTCATGCCCTGGATGTATAATTGACTTCTTGTGCCTCTGGGTCTCCTTAGTGCCCCATATAGACATTTCTCAAGTTACTTGTACACTTCTTAGATTTACTTATTCATATACCATCTCCCTCGCTAGGCAGTGATTTTTTTGAGGGCAGAGAGTGATCTCGGCATCTGCATATCCCTGGTATGTAGCATAACGCCTGCGCATAATAGGTGTTCGGTAAATGTGTATTTCATGGATGGTGGGAAATGCTTGGAAAGCCTCCTCCTTCCTGAGTCCACTTTCCTGCCTTCTTGGAATTATCCCAGATGGTGATGAGAGGTGGGGAGGACACAAGAAGATGGATTGGGAGGCTGAGGTTGAGGTGGGGGCATCTGTCTCCCCTGCCAATTTCTCCAGATTCTCCACACTTACCTGCATTCATGTGTTATCCCAGCGCTTTGTCCATCTCTGGGCCTTGTTTAGCCTCTCCTACACTTCTGCCTTTGTGTCCCAGCACCTTTCCCCCTCCTCGATTTGCTGCCTAGGGCACAAGTCTGGCATTGGGATCAGAACTATCCTTCGTGGTTCCATCTTATTCTCATAAGAGCTTTAAGACGTAGGATGGGTGGAGATGATCTATCTCCATTTTCCAGTTAGGGACAGTCAAACTCCAAGCTCACAAAGGTTAATGGCAGCACGGGGTCCAGTGATGATAGAGGGGGAAAAGGCTGGGGGCAGTTTTTCCGAGTCAAGCACAGGGTGGGCTTCCCCCAGGGTCTTGAGGAACCTGGCTCTGTTTTCCCTTCTCCAAGGCGGATGGGGGCAGAAGGGTCCCCATTTTTCCTGTGAGATGGGATGAGAGGACCTCAGATTCTTGTCCCTGGCTGGCCATTACCCTCCAGTCCTCCTGCAGTCTTGGTGGCTGCCAGTAGGTGCCGTCAGTTTGCAACTTTTCTGTCTGTCCTACGTCCGGCTTCCTCTAATCACTCCAGCAGCCCCAGTCTGCAGTCTGCACTTGCAGAAAGTAGGAGGTGGACCAACCTCTGTGATGCTTAAAGACTCCTTTCCTGGGAGAAGAGGAGAGAGAGAGAAAATCAGTTGGTCACTGACCGCAACTATGCCTGTGCAGGCACCCTACTCTGAAACCAGCTTCAATATAGCAGTAGCCTTTGTAGGGGAGGATGGGTGAGTATTAGGAGGACCTGAGAAAGAACCTAGGAGATGAGACTTTGCTCCCAAAGCTACTACTCTAGGGCTTCTCTCAATCCCAGCAAGGATTTGGGCAAGGGCTGGGGAATGCCAGAACCAATAGGATCAACACTATCGCAAATAGCAACACGAGAATTAGAAAAAGCATCCCTTCCTCAAAATCCTCGGCTGCCACCTGCTGGGAAACTGTCACAGCCGCCATATACAAATTTACAATGACTACATGGCATGGTGCCCCCTGGAGTTGTTCAACCCACATCGTGCACATTGAACGCGGCAATTTCCCAGGCCAGTCTCCTTCCAGGGGTGGGTCTGGATAGCAGAAGCAGACGACCAAGAAGGAGGAAGAGGCTCGGCACCTCCCGGGGAAGGCAGGCTCCTGCATGAGCCCTGGGCACAATGCAAGGGAGAGGGAGGTTGCCAGCAGGCTTGTTAACGTCTTAGGGCCACCAGGCCTTTCAGTGCTCCTCGTTGAGCGCCTGTATCCCTGCCTCACCTCACACAGTTTGGTGTCCAGCGGTTGAGACTAGGCGTACTGGGGTGAAGTGGAAAGGGCTCTGACTAGGGAGACAGAATCCGTGGAGCCGGGAGTGTGAGCTAGGAAGACGGGTTCTCAGGGGGGACCGAGGGCCGCCGCGGAGGGCCTGTGGAAGAATCCTGAGAGGTCGGGGGAGGGGCCAAACAGCAGCCCCTTCGCTCCCCCTCTCCCCTTCTCCTCTCCCGGGCTCGGGTTCAGAGGCGCTTTGGGCCCCTGCCACCGCTTCCAAACTGCGCCGCTTCCTTTTTCGGCAGAAAAGGACTTTCAGATGTAGCAGCGGCGGCAGCTCAGGACAGAGCCCCCTCCCCCTACCGGCCGCCTCTCCCTCTCCCCTTCGGCGCCCCGGCTCCCCCACCTCTGGGAAGGCGCTGGGGGTGTGGCCAGGGGCCGGTATAAAGTCCGGGGGAGCCGGTCCCGGGCAGCCGCTCAGCCCCCCGCCCCCCCGCCGCCCTCCGCCTGCCTGGGCCGTGCCGAGGATGCGGCGCAGCGCCTCGGCGGTCAGGCTCGCTTCCCTCCAGCCCGCTTGCTAACTTCCCCGGTTCCGTCCCTGTCCGCCAGCTGGGCCGCTAGTCTCCCCGCGTCCTCCGGGTCGGGTCCTGTAGGCGCGGCGGGCGCTGCCGCCCTGTGCCTTCTGTTGCCCGCGAGCGCGCCAGAGCTGCCCGCCCGCGCTCCCGGTCCCGCGCTCGCGCCCCATCCTCGCGCGGTCATGCTGCCCCTCTGCCTCGTGGCCGCTCTGTTGCTGGCCGCCGGGCCCCGGCCGAGCCTGGGCGACGAAGCCATCCACTGCCCGCCCTGCTCCGAGGAGAAGCTGGCGCGCTGCCGCCCCCCCGTGGGCTGCGAGGAGCTGGTGCGGGAGCCGGGCTGCGGCTGTTGCGCCACTTGCGCCCTGGGCTTGGGGATGCCCTGCGGGGTGTATACCCCACGTTGCGGCTCGGGCCTGCGCTGCTACCCGCCCCGGGGGGTGGAGAAGCCCCTGCACACTCTCATGCACGGGCAAGGCGTGTGCATGGAACTGGCGGAGATCGAGGCCATCCAGGACAGCCTGCAGCCTTCTGGTAAGGTAACCCGGGCCGCCCATGCCCTCTCAAGTGCGCTTCCCAACCAGCGGCTTCTTCCCCTTTGCGGCTGCCCTGAAGAGCCCTTGAAAATCCCCTGTGAGTTGAGGAGAAGGCAGGGCCGGGCTGGAAGGGATTCAGTCAAGGAAACTGCTACTGAGTCCTTAGCCTGTTGCCACTGTCGTGGGGAATCTCTTTACCATCCTTCCACCTCATACCTCCCAGGGCTGCTTATTTGAGAAGGGGTTCTGGCTGCTGGTGCGAGAGTGGCAAATTAAGTGACCTGGTCCAGTTCAGTGGGCTGTCTAGGACTAGAACACTGGAGGATGGGGGCGGGGGTCGTGTTTGGGGGGCAGCTTTCTGTTCGCCATCCAGGACCTGCCCTTCACCATGGCCACAGGTGAAACCCCAGGGATCTGAGAGGCCATCGACCAGTGGCGGAGTGGAGCATACGCATTGGGGAGACTGGTGGTGAGAGGTGTCAGCTCTCCCTTCCTAAATCCCTGAGCTAGCTCACCTTGCTGTTTGAGAGGAAGCAGGAAGACAGGGGTCTCTCTGCCAGGCCTGGGCACCTCTGGCTGGCCTGGTATACAGGCACCCCGCTCCTTTCTCCTGGCAGGTGCCATTTGAATTGGCAGAAGTCTTGGCTCCCAGCCCAGAGCTGCAAAACCTCATGATTGTGGGATAAGGAATAGAGAAAATGAGGGGGACAGACACAGAGAAAGATTCTTAGAAGTCCTTTGCCCTACCCTTGCTCTTATCTGTTCTCTTTTCCCATTTGTTTCCTCTTAGACTCGTTTTCAGCTTTTTCCTTCTTTCTCTTGTTCTTTTGTTCTTTCTTGCTTTGTCTCTCAACCTCTCCTTTCACTAACAGTGTTCTTGACTTCTTTTCCTCAGTGTCTTCTGCCCACGATCAGTTTTTTTTCCTCTACCTTATTCTCTTTCTCTGTTTCTGCCACCCTGCCTCTTTCACTTTCCTCTCTTTCTTTCTGTTGCTCCTTCTCTGCATCTCTGTCACTGTTTATTTCTGCCTTGCTCTGGTCACTTTTGGAATCTCTGTCTCTGTCTTTTTGTGTCTCTGCCTCTATTTCTTGTTCCCTCTCTCACTCTGTTTTGCTCTCCCTGTGCCCCTGTCTGTGTCTGTCTCTTTTCCTGGTGCTTGAAGCTTCCATTGTTGCAGTCCGGATGCTGGGACTCCAGCCCCAAGCTTCCTGCCCTGAGTCCTAGACCCTGTACTTCCTCAATCCTCTGCAGCTTGTCAGTAGAGGAGAGCAGGATGCAGGGAAAACAGGAAGGAGGTGGACCCCAGGGGTCTGGGCCTCAGGCCTCACTGCCCTTCCTGCCCCTGGGCAGGGAGAGATGGGTCAGCAGAAAACATTCTAGGAGAAATGCCAGCCTGGCACCCAGCACTTCTGGGGAGGGGGGGTATTAGGGGAGTAAGTGGCTGATCTTGGGGCAGAAGTGCCAGTGGCTAGGGGAGAGGAGAGGTACTGAGTGGGCCACTTTCCCTCTGACTCTTCATCCTCCACTGGCCAGAGGGTATCTGGCACCACCTAAAGATGACTGGTAGCCTCCTGCTCTCTCACCAACTTGAACACAAGACAGAAGAGCCCTCAGGGAATCTTTTCCTCTGTTTCCATCCTGTAGTGGGGGAAAATCTGATCCCTTAGGGGTTTGGGGAGGGCATAGCATAAACAGTACATAATTGTCCTGTGGATGTAATGCAAACTGGCCTTAAAAGGCATCTAGGAATTTGTTGGCTTAGATCTCCTTTGGATGACAAAGCCCAGGTCTCTAATGCCTCTCCTCCTTCCTCCTTGTGTTCTCTTCCACCCATGCAGTGGATGCAGATACGTGGAGAGGGAGAAGGGGGAGCCTGGAGGATGCCGGGAAAACTAGGCAACCTGTGCTCATGTCTTCTCACTTCCCAGTCATCACAGAAGAACTCCCCTCCATGGCTCAGGTCACACTGCACTGTGTGAAAGGCACCCCTAGAGTTGTGTGGCAGCCCTGCAGGTCTGTGGTCAGATAAGATGACCAAGGCTCAGTGGCTTAGCCTTACACCATCCGCAGGCCCTGTCCCTCCTATGTCTCAGGGCTTGGGCCTTCTGGCCTGGGAATAACTCGGTATTGGGTGTCAGATTCTTCTTTCTCCCTTTCCTTTTGGGGCTGAGCTTTAGCAGGTGGTTGGGGGAGGTTGGTCTTTTGGCACCTGACCTCTCTTGGCCGGCTATGGACCAACTCCTTCTATTTGCCAGGGGATGGTCTTCCCCTTCCATCTCTAGTGACCCTGTCCTCTTGTCTCAGCTTTCCAGGACGGATGGCCAGGTAGTGGATTAACACCACTGAGGCCACCAGAGGTGGGGGTGGAGCGCGTGCGTCAGAAGGCCACAATCCTACATCGTGGTACTGACCCTCGACTCATGGAATCTGGGGGAGTAGACAGTGGGGAGATCACTGTTTGGATGGGAGTTCCTAAACCGGGCTCTGGGTCTTTTGGGGACAGGGTTAGGGAACAGGCAGCCTGAGTTAATTTTTAGTCAATGCAGCAAATATTGTCCCCCCTACTTTAGTACTGGGAATACAGTCATGTCATGGGAACAAGGGCCTTCCCAGAAATTCTGTGCCTTGGGGGAGAGGGGAGGGAGGAGCATGGCTTCTTACCATTTTTTCTTTAGTATTGACAAAGCCAGAATTATTGGTGCCTTGGGTATCAGGAGCCTTTCCAGTTAGAGACAGAGTGCTGCCCAGATCGGTCTCCCCCACCCCCCTTCTCCCAATCTACTTCACATTCCTCCTCTGTAAAATGGGAGGGCAACAGGCCCTTTCTCTCTGGGGCAGGGTGCCTCCCATGGAGTAGGTACTCAATAAATCGGAGCAGGAAAGGGGATGGTGATGAAGAAGAGGCTGATACTGGGACTCTCAGGGATAGCAGGACAAGGGAACAAAGTTGGAGGTACTCAGAGAGGATGAGAAGGATAGGGCAGACTCTGGTGCCTTTTATTGCTGTAAACATGGGAAGGACAGGTCAACTTGCTTTATCTGACCTTTTAGTCTGAGACTGGCAGCATGGAGGACACTGCATGAGACAGACCTCAGAGAAAGGGCCTGGTACCCAGTGCCAATGGTCTTGGCTTCTCTAGCCAGAGTCTAGGGAAAGAAGGAGCAGACCTTTCTGACAGGGCAGATGGGGTGACCCCCCAGATCATGGCTAAAACTTCTGTGTCTGGATGGCTGGGCCCACTTAGCTCATGGCCTGGGTATTTTGCAGGGATTGGGGACTGGAGCTGAAGAGAAATCATGGGGGTGAAATCAGGCAGCAGGAAAGAGGAAATCCTCCCACTTTCACCATCAACTCTGCAGCTGCTGATGCCAAAGCTGTGCAGCCTCTTCTCTCTCTGGGCTCCTTTCCTTCCTCTGCTGTTGGAGCAGAGACCAAAGTTTCCACAATGGCTGGACGTCAATTGGCCTAGCTCCAAGCAGGGGGCTGGAGGAGGAGACCTAGCCTACCTTGGAAGTCCCATCTCCCAAACAAACTTTTTGGAGGTCAAACCTTATAGGGAGCAAATCTGATGCCAGCTCCTGCTCAGAGGGGAACCTACAAGCATTGGGATTTTCCAGAGGTCACTGCCAGGATGAACAGCACCAGGTGACTGGAACTGCTGTGTGAACAGGGAAGTAGCAGGTATTTAGCCAGTTTTGGTAATGGGGGGTTTAGCATTTTCAAGAGACCCAATGCCACAACGCTTACCCCACAAAGCCCAGTGCCTGGGGTGGGTACTCAGTCTACCAGTTGACTGGGCAAAGAAAAGTTATAGATTAAACAGAAAGTCAATAGACCATGGTGCAGGGAAGCTGGTGAAGTCAGCGTGCCCTGTTCCAGTTTGTGTCTCTGACCGGGGCAGGGTCAGAGTGCCCAACTGTGTGGATGAGTGTGTGTCTGGACCTGTGATTGTTTGTATACATTTGTCATTCTTGAGTTCTGGCCTGTGTCTGAGTGGGCAGGTATGGATTTACTCTGAGTACCTGTGTCCCCATGAGAGTAAGTGAGGATGTCTTTCCCTATCTGGTAGGTTCTACTCTAACCTTAGACATGAACTAGGGATAAGTAGGTGATGAGTGGGGAAGCCAACCAGGAGGAGGCCAGGCAGGCTGACAGCGAGCTCTTTCCAGGTAAGCTCGTCTACGTGATACAGGGCCACACTAACACAAACAGCATAAGCCAGGCTTCTGGGCTCACTCTGTGCCCCATGCAGATCTAGGTTTCAGGGAGTGTACCCAGTTGTCCTCCTTCATAGTAAACATCCTAAATAGCCATTAATAATCTCCACGGGTTAGTTATTCATGAACTTGAACTCAACACTGGAAAGCATAGCTGTAGTCAAGCTTCTACTCCACATTTGTCTAGATTCTTGAGGGCTCTACCACTGTAACAGAGTCATACCTCTGGGGCGGGGAGCTCGCTACCTCCTGAGGCTGCCCCTTTCTTTAGAAGACCCTTCCCTGCCCCTCAAATTCCTCAAACCTAAGAACATTCTTCCCACTTACCAAGAGGAACAAGAGTCACTTACAAAGTAGTGCTTTACGCTATGCTTATTAAAAGAAAACAAAGCTTTTGCTATTTGGAAGGGTGACCCCTAGAGTTAGTGTCCTGGGCTGTGGCAAACCAATCCCTCCAGCCTTACCCAGGTAAAAGGGTAGGGCCTTTGTTCACATTTCAGCTCAGCCTCTGTCCTTGCAATATTTGTTTCTAATTCTTTTAGGTCTTCTACTTCCTTTTTCCCCTCTTCCCAGCTCTAGACTATACCCCTGAAACAGTGTGACCCTTGTGGCTTTGTGCAAAGTGGGCACAGGGAGGGAGGGGGCCATTGGCCAGTCTGGGTCTCTTTGACCCAGAGGATCCTTGGGAGAGTCTCCAAGGAAGGTCACGGATTCCAGATCCTTCTCTGGTTCCTTACTGAGGGTAAGAACCCATCTTCTTATGTTCTCCTTGGCACAATCCTGGTCTCCCGAACTTGTTGCTGGCTACATTGGCTGGGAGGTCTTACTATGGTGTCTTCTCGTCGGTTGACTGTCAGGAGCTTGATATGAGACTGGAGTCCCCTCTGGGATGTCCTTGGCATGTTCAATATGCAGAAGGATGGGTCATATCTATCTGCTGTATTTATTCTTTCCTTTTGATTCCTCTTTCTAAGCCAGCCCCTGACTCATGACAACATCTTCTTCCATCCTTGGTGAATTTTATTAATAACTTTTGCTGTGTAATCTTGACAAAGCTTCTCTGAGGGTCTAGATTCCTCTTTACCTGTTTTCCCTTTATCCACATACCACCCTCCCTGCCCCCTAAACAAGGAGAATGAAAAGAGAATCAACCCTCCAGCTTTGGCTAGGCAGAAAAATACCATTTGACCCAGAGGCAGCTCTGGGACCACTGCCATGCATGGAGGAACCTGCTAACTCCTCAGGAAAAAAAAAAAAAAACAAAAAACCCTGACGCAAAACAGATGTAACCTCCTGTCTGGCTGCCAACATCTGGAACGCTGGCAGGGGCTTTGCACTCAGGCCAGCAGCGAGCTGCCAAGCCCGAGCATTTCAGAGGTGACTCTGATCTGCAGAGAGGTCTTCCAACCTCTTTCTCCAGCTCAGCCCTGTATTCCAGTTTTGATTGCTTGGAGGGAAGAACACTGGTTACAGTATGGGACTTGTGGATGGGGCTTTTCTTGAGCTCATAGCCTTCAGGAGACCCACAGAGTGGGGAGGGTCCAGTTTTACCAGTCCTGTCTCCAGATCGCCAGTGCTCTGGCTCTGGGTAACACATATATGGACTTTGGATGGGGTCTGAGTCTAAAGATGGGTCTGAAGGAGTGTGAGAGGCTGTTCTCTTGGTCCTGGGGCCACACAGGGGGTCTCTCTCTCTCTCTCTCTCTCTCTCATACACACACACACACACACACACACACACACTCTTTCTCATGCAGGCATACACATTAACTTCCACATCTCTCTCAGCCAGCCAATCAGGAGAGCCTTTAAGGCCAGATTTCTCAGCACTCATGGAAAGTCTGATTCTGGCCATTTAGAAGAAGGTCAGCAGAGTTGACAGCTCTGGGGATCCCCTGGCTGGCTCAGCCAGATGCTACAAAGACTAGAAAAGGAGTCAGGGAGGGCAAGCGGACTGTGGGGAGTGGTGGGAGGAGCTGAACGGAGTGGGGTCAGGATCTGGTAAGGGCCCCCCTGCCTCTCTCAGACCTCCCTGCAAGGCCCAGGGGACCCTCCTGCCATCTGGGCAGCTGCAGCTAGTGACTCATCTGAGGGCTGGCCTGGGTGGGGTGAGAGACAAGTCAAGGGCTTCAAGGGGAGTATTCTCCTGAGGAGGTCCAGGGCAGTAGGGAGGAGATGGGGGTGCTGTTTTTGTTTCTTCCCAGTCCCCTGACCTCCTGCTTTTCTACACTGGGCTAGAGGATCCTCAAGGAGAAAGTAGGTGGGAGGCTGGGGTGATGTGATGCTTTGTCCTTTCTTGGTGATGACCTCTTCCCATCTTGGCCTGGTGCAGACAAGGATGAGGGTGACCACCCCAACAACAGCTTCAGCCCCTGCAGCGCCCATGACCGCAGGTGTCTGCAGAAGCACTTTGCCAAAATGCGAGACCGGAGCACCAGCGGCGGCAAGATGAAGGTCATCGGGGCACCCCGGGAGGATACCCGGCCTGTGGTGAGGACCTCAGACCCACAAATGTGCATATGATCGTGTGCATGCACACGTATATCCCACCACCAGCTCCCCCAGGACCCCCAGATCTGGACTATGTTCATTCAGCAAACCTTGTTTGGACACCTCCTGTGTGCAAGGTGCACCTAGTGTGTGTCATCAGGACCCAGAGAGGGTCCTTATTCTTTTCCTTGCAGTTCCCTTCCTGCTTATCAGTTACATACATTGGTATAGCTGATTGGTTGTTAAATACTGAAATTCTTCCATTCTGGCTGGCGAAAAGCCATGCTCTCTGGGGTTTCCTGGCTCTTCTCTTAGATTCTCCATCCCAGACCTTCTCAGTAACTAAAGGGTTAATGCTGGCATAGCAGGGAGCCTTGGGACCCCCCTCCCATGGTCTGGCTAGTGTCCTTTTGGTTGGGGGGGGGTAGCTGTTAATTGTGTGAGTTTGTCTCTATCCCTCCTGCTTAGAAATCACCCCCTCCCTGGTCTTCCCCATGGGTTCTCACAGCCCCTCACTTCGCAGCTCTCTGGTCCAGAAGCTCTTTGGCTCAATACTCTTTCCTCAAGTCCTTCTGCTTCCCTCTCCCCATGTCCTCTGAACCATACCTTACCCCTCACCTCCTTGGGTCCTGCCCAACCCACAGGCCTGGGCTGCCTTTGCAGGGTCTTCAGCCCCACCCAGCTCTGATCCCAGGCCTGGCCCCCCTGCCTCTCTCTCCTGTGCTGAGCAGTTTCCTCCTCCCACTCCCCCAGCCCCAGGGTTCCTGCCAGAGTGAGCTGCACCGGGCCCTGGAGCGGCTGGCCGCCTCGCAGAGCCGCACCCATGAGGACCTCTACATCATCCCCATCCCCAACTGCGATCGCAACGGCAACTTCCACCCCAAGCAGGTGGGTCTCCAACTCCTGCCAGCTCAGCCCTGGCCTCTGTTCCAGGGGCATTTCCAGCCTCCCCAGGATGGTCCAGGATGGCATTCTCAGGAAGGGAAGACTTCCTGCCCCAAACCTAACTCCTTGGACCCTCCTTAAACCCTACCAGGCCCCAGAACCTCACTGACTTTGGAGATGTGGAAAATGAGACCCAGTGAGGAGTAACAGGGCCCATCCTGACCCTGAGTCACAGAGTCACAGAGTGGGTTAATGGCAGACCCGGCCAACCTCCAGCTCCCAGCGCTCTCTGGCTTACCCTGCTCTATTCCTGCAAGTTCCTCCTGTCCCTGAATGTCTGGGATTTCATCTGGGAACAAAGGGCCTAAGTCATGAGGGGTCAGGGAGGAAACTCAGCCCCTTCCCCCACCTGGTGTGTCAACAAGGATGAAGAGGAAGCCATGTGGGATGGCTGAGACAGGCACTTTGAGTAGAAGGGGAGGAAGGAGCAGGCAGTAGAGAAGGCACAAAAGCAGCAACCTCCATATCCCTTCCCGCCCTCAGAACCTGGGATCCCTTGATGAGCTCCCAGGAGGTTGGGTTGTTGGGTAGGGGTGGCCTGTCTGGGTAGAGCGCTAAGGTACCTGGTGCTGGGGGCAGCCTGGAGAGCCCTGGCCTCGATCTCCTTCTCCAGGTCTTTGTGGGTATAGACTCCCCCACCCCCCCATACCACGCACTGTGGACAGATCCACAATGTGATGTGCTGCTCAGCTGGAAGAGGCTTCACTAGGAGGACAAAGGCTGCCCTGGGTCTTCATGAGCCAGAATGAAATGAAGAGGGAGAAGCAGAGAGTGCCCCCCAAACCAATGCCCTCCTATCTCCAACCTTTATCCCAGCACCAATTTTATCTTTGGCCCAATTATATATATATAAAAAAGTATATGCCACCCTCAGTATATGGGGCCAGCACCCTACCCACTGAGCCATAGGTGCCGCCCCTTTGTCCCAGTTTTTAAAACTTTCTCTACTAATTTTTTTTTTTTTTTGAGACAAAGTCTCACTCTGTGCCCTGGGTAGAGGGCCTTGGCACTCAGTGTAGCTCAGAGCAACCTAAAACTCTTAGGTTCAAGTGATCTTGCCTCAGTCTCCTGAGTAGGCACCCACCACAATACTTGGCTAGTTTTTTTTTTTTTTTCTATTTTTTTAATAGAGATGGGGTCTTGCTTTTTGCTCAGGCTGGTCTCTAACTCCTGAAGCTCAGGCAATTCACCTATCTTGGTCTCCCAGAGTGGTAGGATTCCATGTGTAAGCCACCGTGCCTGGCATCTACTAATTCTTCTTAAAAAAATGATTAGACTTTTTAAAAGAGCAGTTTTAGGTTTATAGAAAAATCTAGTGGGAGGTGGGAAGAGTTCCCTTGTAGTACTGCCCCTAACCCACTTTCCCCTATTATTAATATCTTACATTAGTATGGTACATTTCTTACAAGTGATGAACCAATATTGGTATATTATGATTAACTAAAGTCCATCATTTACATGAGAGTTCCCTTTTTGAGTTGTATAATTCTGTGTTTTCTTCCCCCAGTTTTTTCCCAGTGAAGGTTCTGACACTTGACCCTTTATCCACAGACCAATTCCGACCCTTGAGCCCACCTTCACTCTGACTCTTATGCTGACATATACTTTTGTGCCCCTGTTCCCTCCTGTTTAATTCTGACTCAAACTTCAGCCTGACTTTAGTTGTTCTGATCTTGACCCTCTATCTTTATTCCAATTCTGTTTCTGACCTAGGCTGTAACCTTCACCCAACTCAGGTTATAGTCATAATTCCTAATTTAACTGCAACTCTTAAAGAGATCACACCTCAACCCCAACTTGGATCCTGCTCTTAACTATAATCTCATTCTTTTTTTTTTTTTCCGAGACAGAGTTTCAGTATGTCGCCCTCGGTAGAGTGCTGTGGCATCATAGCTCACAGAAACCTCTAACTCTTGGGCTTACACGATTCACTTGCTTCAGCCTCCCAAGTAGCTGGGACTATAGGTGCCTGCCACAATGCCTGGGTATTTTTTTGTTCCAGTTGTCATTGTTGTTTAGCTGGCCTGGGCTGGGTTTGAACCTTCCAGCCTCCGTATATGTGGCTGGCGCCATAATCACTATGCAATGGGCACCAAGCCCCTAATCTTTTCTTAAAGTGTGACCCCCTAAGACCTCTTCAACTTAGATCCAGCCTTTCAGGTCCAGCTGTGCTTTTAAATCCCAGAGCCTTCCTAAGGCCCTGCCTTCTGAAGCTCTCTGGACCTTTCCCTTGGCCAAGTTCTCCCTGCTCCAGTGAGCTCAGAGGACCTGAGCTCAGCAGCTATCTGACGTGGGGACTAGGCTGGGATTGGGTGAGCCTCCAGGGATCTCTTCCTGCCTGGGAACTGATGCCTCACACCCTTGTCTTGGCAGTGTCACCCAGCCCTGGATGGGCAGCGGGGCAAGTGCTGGTGTGTAGACCGGAAGACGGGGGTGAAGCTTCCAGGAGGTCTGGAGCCGAAGGGGGAGCTGGACTGCCACCAACTGGCTGACAGCTTCCGAGAGTGAGCCCTGCCAGCAAGCAGGGGGCTCAGTGTCCCCTGCTACTTCCATCCTCTGGAGGCTGCAGAGCTGACCTGGAGTGGAGTCTGGGTCTGAGTCCTGGCTCTGCCTCTGGCCCAGAAGTTTCCTTGGGGGGTGTGTGTGTATGTATATGTATGTGTGTTTATGGGCAGGGGTATGCCCTTGTGGTGAGCTGGAGCCTGGGATATCCTCTTGGAGCTGAGACAGACCAAGAGGTCAGAGAGGGGCACTGGGGAGCCCTGGTATGTTTCCAAATTGATCCTGGATTCATTCATTCATCCATTCATCCAGCCATCTAAAAACATTTACTGACCACATAGTATGTGCCAACTCTACTTTTCAGCCTTGGGAACTCTTATTCTGACTTCCCCTGATTTTGGCATGTGGGGATACTCCTATAAGGTGAGCTCAAGCCTGTGGGGGAAGAAAAGCTTCATTCCCAGAGTCAGAGGAGAAGAGAGAGTTGTACCTTGGGCATTGTTCCTCCCTCAATCTAGTCAGAGGGCAGGGGTAGCCCAGGGAGAGTGTGGGGTGGCGGAAGCCTCAATGATTGTGATACAGATCAATGCCAAAGTGAGGCTTGCTGGGCTCCCCTCCTGTTTTTCCCTGGGTCCTTTTCTGAGGACAGACCTGTATAGACAAGCTCACCTTTGGGTCCAGGTGTCATGTCATCTGTTTGGTAGCCTGGCACCTGAGACCCTGCTGTGGGGAAGGGAAGAAGGTCAAAAGAAGGCCTATAGGACAGAGGCTGGGGAAGTGAGGTTGGTTTCTTTGAGTAGTCAGGGTGAGAAGAAAGAATGCAAGGTTGGATTGAATGTGCCCCATGGAGAAGAGGACCCATATTGCTGGGGGGTGAGGGAGCTTGCCTGGGGTCCTCTTCCATACCCCATTTGTGGTCATAGCCATGATGTCGCCAGGATGGCCCCATCCTCCCAGTGGCTCACAGCCTTCCTCCCCATATCTCCTTCCCCTACTCTGCCCTCTCCACACCTCCCTATTCCTCTGGGCATTTTGTGGCTTGACTGGATGGAAGGAGACTTAAAGACCTACCGGTTGGCCATGATGTCATTTCTTTTTTTTTTTTTTTTTAAACAAAACAACAAAACCAAAAAATATCCTGATAATTGTGTTTGGTTGATTTATTTACAGTTAGACACAGGGATGAATCAGGGGTGGACAGAGGGGGTCAGATTTTGGCAAGTGGGCACCATGTGGTCCTGGGATCTGCCTGCATAATAGTAGATGACAAAAGGACATCCGGTCCACCTCCTCTTCCATGAAGCCTCTTCCTAGGGAATGCCTTGTCTTCAAAGTCTGGGCTGTCTGTGCTCAAACTCCTGGGGGATGAACAATGGTTTCTGAAAGGTGGGATTGACAGAGGACAGCCCTGTTGGGCTGGTGCTGTTTCTGTGATCAGTTGGAATGTGGAGCTGGGGCATCTCCTAGGGCATCAGGCAGACAGGGTCTACATCTGGATTTGATTTATTAATTTAGGGGAGGCAGGGACACTGCCCTGCATTTGGGGAAAGGGGGTAAACTCTCCAACACATTCCACAGCTCTGACTGCCTAGACTTCTGACTGGGTAGCTGTGCTGAGATTTGATTCTGAGGAGCCGAGAGTGGGGGCACCCTTGACTTTGCTATAGAGTCAGTGCCAACCCTGGCTGCAGAATTTGTGCTCACATGGCATGACTGGATTCTTGGCCATCCCCCAAATGCCCCTCCCACTCTTCTGCTCTGTGTGTGTGTGTGTGTGGGTAGGTGGGGGTGGGTGGTGGCGGCTGCAGGGGTGAGGAGTTGATCTCTCAGATGGGGGCCCCTTTCAGGAGGCATAGGCAGCCTGTAGATCCTGTGCACTGTCTCCTGTCCCTTGGTGGTGGGGGGCTCCCTCCTTTCTGGCTGTGTCCTAGATTCTCAGCCCCCTCCTTGGTTCCAGAAGCACTCCCAGACTTCTGATATCACTGGGACCCCTGACTTGGTTGGCACCTGTGCCATCTGCATCTTGGGTTTGAGGCAACAATCACATCTCCCCTGTTCTGGCTTAGTGATGGTATCCTGCAGCCATCTGGTCTCCCTGAGGCACCATGACGCCGTTGGTAGCAGGAGATAAAGAACAGAGTGGCGTTGGGGGTTGCTCCCTCAGCACCCCTCTCCAGGCCAAGGATGGGAGGTGGTGTAGGCTGAAGATTAAGTTTTAGACCCCTAAGCCAAGTTTAGGAAAGTGTATCTTTTCTTTTTTTTTTTTTTGAGATGGAGTCTCAAGCCATCCCCCTGGGTAAAGTGCCATGGCATCCCAGCTCATAGCAACCTCCAACTCCTGGGCTCAAGCAAGTCTCCTGCCTTTGCCTCTCAAGTAGCTGGGACCACAGGCGCCCGCCACAACGCGGGGCCATTTTTTGGTTGCCGCCATCATTATTGTTTGGCGGGCCCGGGCTGGGGATTCGAACCTGCCACCTTAGGTGTACGTGGCTGGCGCCTTAGCCAATTGAGCAAGTGTATCTTCTTTTCTTTTTTTTTTTTTTTTGAGACGGAGCCTCAAGCTATCTCCCTGGGTAGAGTGCCATGGCATCACAGCTCATAGAACCTCCAACTCCTGGGCTCAAGCGAGTCTCCTACCTCTGCCTCCCAAGTAGCTGGGACCACAGGCGCCCGCCACAACGCCCGGCCATTTTTGGTTGCAGCCATCATTGTTGTTTGGCGGGCTGGGCTGGGGATTCGAACCCGCCACCTTAGGTGTACGGGGCTGGCGCCTTAGCCGATTGAGCCACAGGCGCCGGCAAGTGTATCTTTTCTTAAAGCATGTTTTTCAATCCCCTTGTCTCTAGCTCCCCTCCCAGTGCTCCAGCCTTACACTCTTGGCAGGAAGTGGTAGGAAGTTCTTTTCTTGGGACTCCAACAAAACTAGGGTCTACTTGAAAGTCTCAGTAGCTGCATATATGGTCTGGGGTATGCCTTTGGGATACCTGTGTGTTTGTAGGAGTGTGTGTGCATGTGTGTGAATACAGCACTGCAATACCCAAGACTGAGGGAGTATATGGCCTTTTATGGTGTGTGTGTGTTACTGTGTGGTGTGTGAGTCTGGACATGCACTTGTGTGGTGTGTACATGAAGGTCATATGCATCGGTTGTGTGTGACTGAGTGTGTCTCTGTATGGTGTTAGGAGAGAGGGAATGAGACATTTCCAGAATCTGTGCCTCCATCCAGGGGTGAACATGTGGACCCTCCTACATTAGGTGTCCCCACAACAGAGTTTGTGGGGAGCTGTCGAGCACCAGAGAATAGAGGATGTACACTTTGAAGTAGAACTCCACATCCTGCAGGAACATTGTCCCTACCCTGGCCACTTGCCCATCCTTGGATTGGTGGGAATAACCTTGAACTGTCCCTCCAGTTGTAACAGGGGTGTCAGGACCTCTGGCAAAGATGGGAGGGAGGTAGTGAGGACCTTGTGTCCTGGTGGGTCTCCCAGACCTGGGTGAACTTGAGAATCCAAGTCTTGAGTGCCCTGCCTTCCCAAGAAATATCATGCCTTCCCATGGCTGGGCTTGGAGCAGGGGACGAGATGGGGGCACTCTGCCTGCCCTGATCCCCAAGCTCAGCGGTGCTGATCTGCGTCAAGCATTTGGTTTCCATTTCCCAGCTCATTAGTGGAGATCAAGCCCTGATGTCCACTGAGGGTTGGGGGCTGGGTTTTCCACTGACAAGAGGGCGGAGTGGGGGTAGGGACTAAAGAGAGAGGGTTGGGGAGACTCTAGCCTTGGATTCAGGTGGGGAGTCTGGAAAACTGGTTCTAGCCACTGCTGTCCTTCAGTTCCTTCCAGGAAAAGTCCATTTGTCAAAACACTCTGCCCTGTGGGTCCCATTCTGCCACCAGGCTGCTCCAGGAATATGGCGAGGTTGTGCAGGATTTAGGGCGCCTGCTTAGACCTCCTTCAGGGTAGGGGGTTATATGGTGTGCAGTAAATGATCCTGAAACTGCCCTGAATTCCAGGCCTAGAAAGTCAAGGTGATGTGGTGAGGTGGGGCTGGGAGGCAGGCTGGCTGATGGGTCTCTAGGGAAGGGGAGAATGGGGTAGTTTGCAGGGGAGGACGGTGAGCAGACCTCTGGGCACACCCAAGGGGGAGCATACAGGGGCTGGGCCAATGAAGGTTCTAATTAGAGCCTCTTTTGAGTGACCTGTCCCCTCTGTGTCTGAGGCCCCAGGGGCTGGGGAAGGCGGAGGTCAGGGAGTAGACGTGGGAGGGGTGGCTGCAGATAATTAGAAACATGCTCCGTTGAGTGAGCAGGCGCCACCAGGACCGCCCCTGCCCTATCCTCCCCCCTCTTTTCCTCAGGTCCCAACCCCCTTCCCCACCACCTGGACAATTCCAGCCAGGCTGGGGGAGGCCTGGCAGAGCCTGGGAGCAGCAATGGCTTCCCGGGCCCTTACTCAGTCTCTAAAGTGCAAACAACATATTTTCGCCATGCCATGGTATTTAATTACACATAAAAAACAGAGCCATTAAACTGAAATTAAACCCTTGTTGGAATCACTTAATTCAGGGCATGACAAATTGCTTTCAGTGGAGGCGGCAGCAGCAGTCTCCTGGGGGGAAAGATGGAGATTAGCAGCTTCCATGCCTGGCTGGGTCCCTCTGTCCTCTCAGCCCCCTTGCCAGCTCTAAATTCTGAAATTGGGGTCAGAGCCCTCTTCTTGAAGACCACCCAAGCCAAGGGGAGGTCTCTAGATCTGTTCAGAGTGACTTACAGAAGGTTGGGGAATTACAGAATCACTATCCAACGCAGTTGTTGACAACTCAGTCCATTTTGTTGATGGGTAACCTGAGGCCCAGACACCAAAGTAACCCAGAGTCAGGATTAGAACTCTGGCACCAAGCTATGAACAGAGGGGCTGTTTTTTTCAGGGTTGCATCTTTACACTCTGCCTGAAGACAGAGGTTGGGGCTGGGCATGTGAGGGGTGGGAACCAAAGCAGACCCCACATGGGGAGGGCAGGCTACTCCAGATTCCCAACTGGTGAAAGTCTGGAGACAGCTGGGCAGGCAACACGGCCTCAAGGCTTGGGAATCAGAAGGACTCAGGATGAGGTTGGGCAAGTAAGACCTTTGACTCCCGGGAGCCTCAGTTTCCCTCTGTCAAGTGGGGATGATAATTCCTACCCACAGTGTTGTGAAGACGAGTGGGCACAATGCCTGGACAGGTCTTGGGGCTGAGTTCAGTAATTTCTGTTAGACTTCCTTCTCTGGATTTGTTTCCCCATTTGTAATAAGATCCAGCTGGGCCTTGATGGTTTCTAGAAACTTCTCTTGCTCTCTTTATGTTTGCAGCCCTTTCTCTCCCTTCCAGCCCCCTCCTTTCCTTTAGTTTTTCTTTTCTTCTTTCCTCTGTGGTTTGAATGTCTAACTATGGACAGAGGTCTGGGGTCTGCGGTCAGACTACCAGGCAGGGAAGGGAGGCCCATGCCCCCGACATTTGTCTGCCCGCTTGGTCTACCAGGGGCTGTGCGTGAGGTGGAAGAAGACCAAAGGGGACAGGGCTGTGCTCCAGGGGAGGGGCGTGGGTGGGGGCCACAGTGAAGTCGAGCTGCTTGTTGTCCGTGGCCTCCCTCCCCGTGTCCTCTGTGATCTGGGAACCTGTTCTCCTGATTGGAACCAGATGGGTCTGCTGTGGCCAGAGTACTAAGCAGTCCACTCACTCAGTGTCCCCCACTGGGAGGGGAGAAGGGGGAATGGCAGGGCAAGTGGAGGTATGTGTGGGGGCCCCTCTTTACTGGGGCTGGGAAGGACAGCCCTTCTTCCCTTTTCCCTACTTTCCAGGCTTGTGGCCTGGAGAATTTTCTGTTAGCCCATGGCGGTGGCCAGCTGAGGACAAATCTCTCACAGGCTTGGGTGGGGGGCAGTCTCTACCTTAGGATGATAGCCTATGGGAGCAAACGCCTCCCTTTCCCCACCTCCCTACCCCCTTCCTCCAAGCTCAGCTCAGCTGCAGGTTGCCAAGTGGGGGCTGACCATGCCTGTCCCCTGGTCTCCTGGAGTAGCCTCACGGTCATCCATCCCCACCCCCTCCTTAGCATCAGAGAGGTTCCTACACTGGTCACTGGGTGCTGGGGTGGGAGGGCTTGGGCCCAGGGTTCCTGTCATTTTAGGACTAACAGCTTCTGGGCTGCAAATGGCTCCCCAGCCAACTGGCATCTTGCACAAATATTCTACAGCCACCCAGCTCTATTGGCTTGTCCCAGAGAGCCTTGAGACAGAGGGGAATCTAGAAGACACAGGGATGGGGAGTAGGGGGTCACACAGTGGAGGGCCAGAATGGGTGGGTAATGGGCCGAGGCCGCTGCTTAGCAAACCCAGGGTGCCGAGAGTGAGAAGGACAAGGAAGCTTGAGCTCTAGAACAAGCTTCCAACTTGCAGGGGATGGGGAGGGGGCTTCTTGAGGAGGATAGCTAGAGGCTGCCAGGGTCTCTGCCTCTCTTCCTGTTCCTGATCTCTGAGCACAGCCAGAAACTTCCAAGTTGGGGCTGTAAGGAGGAGAGTTCAGCCTTGTCCCCACCCAGGGGAAATTAGACAGGACTGCTCAGAAATAAATTCAATTTTCCAGCATCATGGAAGGCTAGTCAGACAATAGAGGGTTCCCCCCCTAAAAAACATAAGAACAACAACAACAAAATGTCCAATTGCCTGTGGCTGAGCTGTTTCCCATCTTTATTTTTCAGATGCAGTTTAACCCTAACTTCATTTCTCAGCCACAGTTTCAGGCTTCTCATTCAAAGTGTCATGTGACTTCGTGTTGGGTGACCCTGGCCTGGTCAGCCCGCCCGCAAGGGGTCAGGCCAGGCCAGCACAGAACCAGTGCTGGTCTTAAGGCCTGGGGCCACCCCCACTCTCAAAAGTTCTCTGGAGTGTGCTCTAGAGAAAAGCAAGGCCTACAAGGACCTTCTCTGGGCAGCCCTGCCAGCCCCTCACAACAGGGAGGGGCTGTGGTAGAAACAGAAACTTCCTCCAAAAGAGCAGGAATGCAGGGGCGATTCCTAAATCCCAAACAGGGGGCCCAGAGGGGTTTATGTGCAAATATAAACTGGGGCCTTAAAAGCTTTGAAATTTTTTTCTTACTTTTTGGGGAGGGAAGAGAAATTTGCCTTTAGGATGCAAACAGGCCTTGTAGACCCCTGCATGGGGAGGTTGTTGGGGCTCGAAGGAGGGGAGTGCTGAAGCCTGCCTCCAGTCGCATCCTTTCTGCAGATGGTGGCCTTGTGAGGGACAGTGGGCACTGGCAGAGGAAGGGTGGTCTGCACAATCTGAAGTGCAGGGTGGGGGGTGAAGAACAGAGTATGCCAGGAGGCAGATCTGGAGGTTCTCAGCTGGGAGGTGGGAGAGGGAGGAAGACCACACAGGAGGCTTTGGGGAGAGCAGGGCAGGGTCAGACTGGAGAGAGGAGAGTGTGTGTGTGTGTGTGTGTGTGTGGCATGCACACATGTATGCTCATGCGAGGGTGGGGAGGAGAGGAGGGCTCTAGTCTGGTGGCAAGGAAAGGCCATTCACAAGAAGATCAGGGCTGGGAACAGCAAGTTCTTCTCCTCTAGCAGGCAATATGAAGATGAGCCGCCAAGGCCAGGATGGGTCTGTGACTTGCTTGTCTGAAGGCCTTAAAAGGGCTGGTGGTAGAAGAAGGGCAGTATTCTTTCCCCCAACATTTCCTAACAGGATTAGAGAAGGTGTTTGGTCACCCAGCTAGGAAGGGACATTTTAGCTGCCAGAAAGGTGCAGCTAAGTCAAGGTTATTGTTTGGGAGGAAGGAAGGGGGTGCAATTTCTGGTGAAAAGAGCCATGATCCCATATGAGGGGTATGGATGTATGTGAGCACCAAGGGGCTAGGGTAGAGTATGTGTGTGTGTGTGTGTGTACTCACCTGAGCTCAGGGTTAGAGGGAGGCAGTGGGAAGGAGTTGTCCAGAGGCCTCCTGTTGAATGCCTCCCTCTGCCTGTAGGGTTCCCTCTTTTCCCGCCCTTTATTAGGACTCATGCCAGCCTCAGGGCCTTTGCACGTGCTGTTCCATCAGCCCCATCTCTCTTGTCCCTGCTCTTCCCAAGCCTTCAGGCAGTGCCACCCTCTATGAGAATCTTTCCCTGACCATCCCTGGTAAAGTATCTCCCCCAACCTTACTTTTCTATTACACTTATTTATTCCCTGGATTATGTTTTTCACAATTATTATTTTTTTTCTCTTTTTCTAAAATACATGCCTCTCTCATTTAATTCCACTTGAATCTCCAGAGCCCAGCACACAGTAGGTACTTAATGAGTGTTTGTGGAAGGAATAAATGAATGAAAAAGGAAACAGGAAGCAGCTGGGTAGAGGCAGTACTGGGTGGTTGCTGAAAGGCTCTGGTAAAGGGACTGGGGGTCCTCTGCTCAGTTTTATCTTTCTCCTCACTCTTCCTGTCCTGGCCCTGTGGGTCCTAAAGACAGCTGCAGTAGCAGGGAGGGCTCTGTGAGTCGGGAGATCTCAGTGAGGCAGGAAAGTCAATACGTAGATATCCTTGTCTCTGCCTCTTTCTGCGGGTTCCTGGGGCCCTGGTTCCATTTCTCTTATTTGGTCTCTCTCTATCTTTCAGTTCCCTCTGTCTTTCTGGCTTGTGTTCCCTTCTCTTTTCTTTTTCCCTCTCCATCTCCCTTTCCCACTATGTCATAAAAATGCCCCAAATCAGGGTCTTCCACATACCCCTACCTGCTCTTCACTCCACCTGTGCTCAGAACCTCAAGGTGCACCCTCCACTGCCACTACCATGAAACCTCTGCAGTGTAGGAAGGGCACTGTCATAAGTCCAAGGCTGCCTGGCTTTAGGGAGGAGAAGGGGTGGAGGAAGTAAGGTGAGGTGCCAGCGATCTTCCCACACCCATGCTCCTAACCGGATTGTCTGAAGGCTCAGGGACCACCAAAGCAAGGGCAAAGGTGCAAAGGTAGGTGGTTTTCTGTTCAACTTCCTCTTTTCTGCCATGTTTGGTTTCCAGCTCAGTGGAAAGCATGATCGGTTGCCTCTGTCTGGGAGGATGGTCCTCATGAATGTATCTCAGAGTCCGGCCTGGTTGGTGAGAGGGTGTGTGTGGGGGGGTGCAGGATCTAGACTCAGAACTCAGATTCTTTTTTTTTTTTTTTTTGAGACAGAGCCTCAAGCTATCCCCCTGGGTAGAGTGCCATGGCATCACAGCTCACAGCAACCTCCAACTCCTGGGCTCAAGCGAGTCTCCTGCCTCCGCCTCCCAAGTAGCTGGGACCAC
>CAUYQV010152144.1:0-11977 GCA_963574575.1 Galagoides demidoff
ATTTTCTTTTTTTTTTTACTGGTTTTGTTGGTTGGGGTCTCCTGTGATGCCAAACCACACTACCCCGGGGGACCCCTTCTGGATCTGTAAAAAAAAAAAAAAAAAAAAAAAAAAAAAAAAAAAAAAAACTAAATTAAATAAATAAATAAAGGAATTTGTCCTGTAAAAGTCTGGATTTTAATCAGAAGGTGGCAGGTTCCCTACCCCACCTTAAGCATTATTTGGGGATAGAGGATTGATTACAGGAAATAATGAACATTTCCTAAAAGTCCTTTGCTATCTCTGGCCTCCATACTTCAGGTTATGTATTTCCTTGGCTTGGCCTATCCTTGCCTTCCTATTCTTCTCCACCAACCCCTTGTCAACAGGTAGTGATGCAGACTCAGAGGCCCCTCTCCCATAAGGTCACAAAGAACTCCTGCCTCCTTTAGCAGCCCACCTCTGCCCACGCCCTCACCATGTTGCTTTTTATCTTAGTGAGGTTCCAAGGCTATCCACCTCAGGGGGGTGTTGTTGCTGGAACTTCTTGCCTAGAAAGATTAGACTGTAACCCAATAAAGAACTTCACTGCTGAATTCAGGAATCTGAAATTTGAGAAATCAACTCAACAACAGAATGCTCAGAAAGCCCTCCTCTTCAGAACGCTTCTGTGCCCAATGAGGCAAACACTCACTCACCAAAGTAAGGCTTTCACATTCACATCGCGCAGGCCAATTCTGCCAACGTCAATTCGAGAACCTTGCCCAATCCCAATCAAATCCTCTCATGGAAAGTCTTGCTAACATTAAGCCATGCATTTGAGCCTCTGTACCTTCAAACCCCATAAATATCCAGAGGGTTCAGAAGAGAGGCCTGCCTTAGGCTGTAACCCAATAAATAACCTCAATAACCCAATAATAGCCCAATAAATAATCCCCTGAGGCTCAGTGAAGGCCACACTGATGAACACATTATTCTGGCCATCTTTTGGTGGTGATGGTGGTGGGTGCGTTTGACAGGTCCAATCCTGCAACCACTTAGAGTTTAGCACCAGGCTCCACTGTATTTGATGAATGATGGAAGAATGAACGGACGAATGAACCGCCACCTCCTACTCTAGCTTTCAATTCTCTCCCTTTTTGCAAGAGCCAAGATAGAAATGGTGCAAGTAACCTAGGGGACCAGACAGGAGCAGAGCTTGGGGACTTCATTTGTGATGGCCTTATGGCGCAAATGGGAATCGACAGCAAAGGCCGTGGGCGCCCCCGAGCTGCTCTAGACTCGCGGCCGCATAGCCGATGGCCCGACCTCTCTCTTGCTAACAGGGCAACGGCGCTAGACCGCTACCGGCTGCAGAAGGCGGGCTTCACGCACGTGCTGAATGCGGCGCATGGCCGCTGGAACGTGGACACTGGGCCAGACTATTACCGCGACATGGACATCGAGTATCATGGCGTCGAAGCTGACGATCTGCCCACATTCGACCTCAGTGTTTTCTTCTACACTGCAGCGGCCTTTATCAACACAGCGTTGTGCGACAACCACAGTAAGAGCCCTGTGGGAGGCCACGCCCCCAGCCCAGCCCCGGCCCCAAGCTCCGCCCCCGCTCAATGCCACCCCTTCTGGAAGCCACGCCCAGACCCGAGGCCCCACCCTCAACCTGGGCCGGAAGCGGGATCTGCGTGGGAGAAGTCAGCTTCCTGTTCAAGGCCAGGTGGTCAGGCTGGTTGTGGTCGATCTGGAAATGGGTGAACACCTGGGGGTTGTGAAGGTTTGAGGACCTGCCCCACTGAGTGTGTTGCTGCAGGAGTTCAGGCTCGGATTGGCACTCTGGGGAATCGGAATCGGGAGGATTTAGGAAAGTCTTCTGGTCTGAGTTTCTCTTCCCTAAGGAACAATAGACGTCAAAAGGCAGGGGTGGTCTGGGCTCCCTCAAAGATGGAGCTGCAACACTAATTGTGCCTTGGTCTAAACCCAAGTAGCAGCCAAGGCTTTCGATACTAGAAAACCCTCAGGAAGCTGATTTGAGTGGAAATACATGGAGAGATTTTAAATTCTCCCACCAACCAACCCAGTCCACTGCCTGCCCCCTACTCTCATTCCCTAGTCACACTAAGTCCAGTGAGGTTTCCCACAGAAGGCTGATGACCTATGGCCAACTGTGTTTGAGAATCTGGATTTTGGGTGGCGCCTGTAGCTCAAGCAGCTAAGGTGCCAACCACATATACCAGAGCTGGCAGGTTCGAATCTGGCCCTGGCCTGCCAAACAATGACAACTACAACCAAAAAATAGCTGGGCGTTGTGGTAGTCCGAGCTACTCAGGAGGCTGAGGCAAGAGAATTGTTTGAGCCCAAGAATTTGAGGTTGTTGTGAACTGTGACACCACAGCCCCTCTACCCAGGGCAATAGCTTGGGGCTCCAGCTCAAAAAAAAAAAAAAAAGAGAGAGAGAGAGAATCTGGATTTTGTACCTGTAGTGTTCAAGTTTCCCAATGTCAACTATCCAGCTTTTAAATTACAGAGCTAGTCCTTGTGCTCAAAATGCACTTTTAGCTGCCCTAATCCAGCAGAGGCTACTAGGCTATTCTGAAGGGGACACAGCTTGAGTAAGCATCAGGTGTAAGACAGTATGCAGTTACTGCCAGAGAGTGTACTTCAGTGGCATTCTACAAAGGCCAAAAGGGACTTCAGCTTCCTAATCTGTTTTCTGACTTCAGCCTAATGTGTCGCCACGCTTTTTGTGAGGCCATCACATAATTCGGGGTATTCAGTTACTGAAAGCCTTTCTTGCCACAAGAGGTAATGATTATAAGACCCACTGACCAAATCGCCTGCTTCAGAAACCTTCAGCCTGGGACTGGGCCTAGACCAGATCTGCTGGACAGTCTCACACCATAACGGCCATCCCAGGATGGCTTTGGCCCCCACAGCCTGCTATAGCCACCAGCAATTTATCATTGTTTTGTTTCAGAAAATAATGTCACAATGAAAACCCCCCACAAAGCTAATGTGCTTGTATTAGAAAGTGCCTCATTTCCAAGTTGTCCTTTCATGAATCTATGAACCATCTTTTGTGTTCTGTACATTCCGGGTTTCCAAACAGGACAAAAAAACAACTGGAGGCTGGGCATGGAGGCTCACCTATAATCCCAGCACTCTGGGAGGCCAAGGCGTGTGTATAGCTTGAGCTCAGAAGTTTGAGACCAAGGGTGGCACCTATAGCTCAGTGGGCAGGGCACAGGCCACATACACCAAGGCTGGCAGGTTTGAATACACCCGGGCCAGCTGAATAACAATGACAACCATAATAACAACAAAAAAAGTAGCCAGGTATTGTTGCAGGCGCCTATAGTTCCAGCTACTTGGAAGGCTAAGGCAAGAGAATCGCTTAAGCCCAAGACTTAGTGGTTGCTGTGAGCTATGACGCCACAGCACTCTACTGAGGCCAACATAGTGAGACTCTGTCTCAAAAAAAAAAAAAAGAAGTTGGAGACCAAGAGTGAGACCCCCCCCTCTCTACAAAAAACTGAAAATCTAGGGGGTGTGGTGGTGCATATCTATAGTCCCAGCTACCCAGGAAGCTGAAGCAGGAGGATTGCTTGAGCCCAGGAGTCTGAGGCTGTAGTGAGCTCTGATGATGCCACTCTAGCCTGGCTGACAGAGCAAGACCCTTTCTCAAAATAGAAAGCAACTGGACCGAGTCATCACATCACCCTAAGGTAAAATTTGCCTCATAGTATTTGAAGTTAACGGAAAACATATTTGACATGGAAAAACAAAAGACTACAACAACCTAATCCTTCAGTTTTTGTTTTATGCACTCGCTGGCCATTACTGTCTCTTAGATCTTACCCTTAATGGGAAGGGACCTGGAAGGCTTTGGAGAAGACAGGGCTGGGTTCAAATTCCTGTCCCACAACTTACTAACGACGTGATTTCTCTGGGCCTTGGTTTCTCCATCTGGTGATGAAAATATTTACCTCCAAAGGTTATAATGAAGATCAGCAGTAACACACTTAAAGCGCTTAGCACAGAACCTGGTGCACAGCAGGCTCTCGGATGTGTTTGATAAAGAGAGGTCGCATACTGTGAAGCATGTGACCACACCAGCACGTGCACATCATTATAATAAAGTTTCCAAACCCCAAAGAGAAAAAAAAAAGACATTCCAACTTTGAACTGGTAAGATATACTCACATGAAAGCTTGTTTTAGGTTCCTGGCACATCATTGTAGAGTCTGCCCCCACTGCCAAATTCGGAAAGAATCAGGCTCTGAAGTCAGATGATTAGGCCGATCACAGACCATCTTGAGGGGGTATGTGGCTGGTGTAGATTGTGACCAGGTGGCCAAAAGCACCTTGCAAAGAAAGGGTGATGGGAGAAGAGCTTATATACACCGCAAGGGCTAGAACAGATTTGTAAGCGTGTGGGGACTAGGCCAGCTGTCTGGGGACAGGGAGCAGCACATGACCCCACTGCCAGGTGGGAGGCTGGGCTCCATTCTCAGTGACCTTTGCACTTGCTTATCTAAAGACTTCTTCAAGTCAGGGGTCAAACACCAACCCGTCAGAACCTTGAAGAGACTTTAAATCTGGTGTGGGTGTGGGGTGCTGTAGCTAAGCAGAGAGCCACGTATCCCCTTCTGAGGGGCAGCTGTCATTCAGCTCGAGCCATGTTGGTCTGAGAATCAGTGTAAATATGGTACTGTGTTTCCCTGAAAATTAGGCCTACCCAAAAAATAAGCCCTAGCAGGGTTTCTATGCATTTGCTAAATATAAGCCCTACCCCGATAATAAGACCTAATAAACCACACCATGCATTTTGGTACGGAGAGAAAGACATCCCCTGAAAATAAGCCCTAGTGTGTCTTCTTGAGAAAAAATAAATATAAGACAGCGTCTTATTTTAGGGGAAACATGGTACATCTTCTGACTTTTCAGGGAAAGTCTCCAATCTGGGTTCTCTGATAAAATCACTCAATTTTCAAGTGTTGGCGACAAATTGAAATTTCTTAAAATGCTGCAAGGGGCAAACTAAACAACCCAGTGGCCATCAGTGTGTAACCTGTGCAATGAGTGGTCAGAGTAACAGGACAAAATGCTCGTCAGCTTGTACCAGCATTGCCCTAGACCCTGCACCAAGCAGATGGCAGGTGCTCAGCCTACCTGCCGTAGGCAGTGGGCGGTCAGGCTGTGCCTAGCTATGCACTGGAATACCAAGGGACACTGCTGTGGCATTTTAATGCTAGACCCATGGGAATATTTCTTATTGTGCTCTTGATGTAAGTGAGGTGTTAATGGACTGTCCGGCCAAAAAGCAAGGTGTCTTTTCTTTGCTTTTTGTCTTTCATGTTCTTCATTGGCTAGTTTCAGCCAAGTGTCCACTGTTTCCCCACTGCCTGCCCCTCACAACCTCATTCTTTTTGAAAAGCATTCCTTATGTTGCTGCGGGGCTGTAAGGGTGGCCTGTAATCAGCCTTCTGTGCTTTCCTGCCCTGATTTGACCTCTCTGAAAGGGCTCCCTGGCAGCCTCAATCACTCTTGAAAAATCCTCCAGATAATCCAGTCCACCGTCCTCCCCTGACAGCTGGGAAAACAGAGGCCCAGAGAAACCAAGTGAGGCACCAAGGGTCACAGAGCTAATCAGAGGTAGCACCACTGTGACACCCGCTTGCCACTGGGGATTCCTCCTGTCACTGAGGCCTTACAGAAGAGCCCTTTCCTTTTATTTTGAGCACCTGGTAACTTCACTGTACAAGAGGTCTCCAAATATCATGGAAGGCAAAGCGTGCCTGGTTATAGGCTCTGGCACAATTGAACTTGTCATTCTTCTTCAGAAAAAGGAAGTACTCACAAAATATTGCCGTGGGAAGCCCATTTGGACTGCCCTAGCTGCTCCCAGCACAGAGGTGAATTAATGTGGTTTTAATTTAAGGAAATCTAAGAAACTCCAGGGCAAATGTCACAAGGCTCTAAAGAACAGATTTTAGTATCACCACTCTCCTTTTGATTGTTCTCTCCTTCTTAAGTAGTCCAAAGCCTGCTTTTCAAGCCATTGTAAAATCTATTATGGATAAAGTAGGTATGAATAAATAAATGAAGTCTGCTTTTGAGCAGGAGGCTGACTTCTCTGGTGCTTCTAAGCTTTAACCAGATGAGATTTTCACTGAAGTGTTTTAAGGGTCTCCTGCCCAAGTACAGCGCACATAACCCTGTGTCCCCTCAGCTCTGGCCATTCCTAACACGTAACACCCTTTTCTCAGGACTTGCATGCGCCTAGAACTGTTTAGGAAGTAGGAAGTCTACCAGAGTTTCTTTGCATGTTGCTGAGAAAGGAAAGGCAGGTTTCAAGACAGTGAGTGGGAGACAGGGAAAGGGACTCCCCTAAAACTCAGGCAGGAGGCTGTTTGGAGGCTGCACACCCGGCCTGCATGTCTGATTTGAGTGACAGAGGCCTCCCTTTCACTCACCCCTGACAACTTGCAGTTCAGGCACAATAGAGATTCTGGGGTCAGATTTTCTTTATAATCTTGTGGGAATTCCCCTTTTGGTAAAGGCCAAAGGGAAACTATTTAATTGAAACCAGCATTTTTTAAACATCAACTGAGACCTATTAGAGGGTCATAAAATCAATTCAGTGGGTGTGACCGGGATTTCTTTAAAAAAAAAAAAAGGTTTAGAATAGAGAATACCAGCATGCAGTGTGCGAAAGTGCATATTACTCTGTGAAAGTTAGTCTTAAACACACACTGGTGGCACCGCTGAGTACTGAGGAGCACAGACCCTGGTGTCAGGATGCCGGGGCTCAAATCACAGGTTTGCCACTTTCCAGCTGTGTGACTTGTATCGGTCACTTCTCTGCACTTTAGCTACCTCATCTGTAAAATGGGGATAATAATTTTATCTACATCATGATGTTGTTGTAAGAACTGACCATGACAAAACACACAAAGCCCTTGGAAGGGGGAGGTAGAATGAGGCATAAATGTGTTGCTGGTGAATTTTGTCCTGCTCTGTTCACTGGGGTCACACAGAAAAGTTTGAGAGTCACTATTCTAGAGAATGCCACCCCTGACAGTGCCACCTTTGCTCAGGGCCCCCACCCTGGCGGCCGTCCAGCTCACAGAGAACCTCCTGGTTCTGTGGTCTGGTCCATGCTAGGAATAAGCTAAATGCAGCCTCCCCTGCCTGTCTCTTCTGAACGCTCCTAAAAGCAGCTTCCCACACTTGACATTGGGCCCTAAAAGGTGATGCTTGGCAGAGCCACAGAGCAAGGAGGAACAGTGAGTGCCCTGAGGGTCGGAGGACAAGCCTCAGGAAGAAAGTGGTTGGGCCCAATCAGAACCTAAGGCCTCCAGAGCAGAGCAGGCCCTTTACTGCAGGGAGACCTACCAAGTTCAGGAGGCTGAGGTCATTTACGTCCTGGTCTTGAAAGCAAAATTCAGCTCTGGGATCTCCTGCCAGGGCTGCGTCCTCTCTCTTTCCTTTCCCCCTTTCTCTCCCATCACCTCGTCTCCCTTGCCCCTCCTCCCACTTAACAAACTTCAGGCCCCCAAAAGGCTTAATGAACTACAGCTTTCGTCTGTTTCAAGTATTTAGTTATGACAGAAAGAATTACCCTTTTTGCCAGGAGAGGAAGAAACGCTTTAGCTATCAGCCGAGTTGGCCAGGGGCCAGGCGGCCTCTGGAATAGTCTGTGGGGATTAGAACAGTCTGGAACAGAGGGAGACATTCATCTCTGGCTGGACACATCCACACCCCAGGAGCACAGTCCTGCTGGTGAGAACTCAGAACCAGCCTCCCCCGATCCCTGATAACAGTGATGGGGAAGCCAGGGCCCCTGCCTCCTGCCCTCCTTTCCGGCCCCAGGGATCAGGGCAAGGCAGCCCAGCCACAGTCTTGGGAGCTCAGCAACATGGAGGGAAGGACTCAAGGGTGGCCTGATTGGCTTGTGGAGAACTGTGGTAAAATAGTGATTCAGAGTTATTTACCTTCACAACTACCCTGTGAAGAAGATACTGATGGTGCCCCATTTTACAGATCAGGAAGCTGTGGTGTGTAGCCGCTGGCTAACATGTGGGAAGGGCAGGGAGTGACAGGATGTGAGGGGGCCTCACCTGAGCCCCACTGGGCCTGCCTCCTCACTGTGGGTTTTCTTCTTCTGCTCCACCTACAGATAAGATCCTGGTCCACTGCGCCATGGGTCGCAGCCGGTCGGCGACCCTGGTCCTGGCCTACCTGATGATCCACAGGAACATGACCCTGGTGGACGCCATCCAGCAAGTGGCCAAGAACCGCTGTGTCCTACCCAACCGGGGCTTCCTGAAGCAGCTCCGAGAACTGGACAAGCAGCTGGTGCAGCAGCGGAGACAGGCCCAGAGCCAGGACGGAGAGGAGGACCCCGAGAAGGCGCTGTAGGGCCCTCCTCCCCCACCAGCAAAGACACTTGGGAGTGGAGGGAAGGTTGAAAATAGCTCTGGCCTCTGACTTCGTTTGTCATGGAGGAAGGACAATGGAACCGAAGCTTGACTTCTGAACAATCTTACTAAACTTTCCGGGGGTGGGGAGGCGGGGTTGGGAACTGGGGGAACCTGGAGCCATCTCCTTGCAGGGCTGAGTCTTCGGCTTCACAGAGAAACGGGAGACATGGGCTCCCCAGCAGAATTGGTTACAGATGAACACACAACTCGGCACAAAGCTTCCTGGGTTTTTTTATGTTTGTTTGTTTGGTATAAGATGAAAGCAGAAAGGAATTTAGAACTGTGTATGCATTATGCTGTGATTAAATATTTGGCTTTGTCTGAAAGTCATATTCTTATAAAAAATAATTTAAAAATATAAATTAATTTTCTAACCACAGAGAAGTACTGAGCGAGCTGTGTTACAGGAGCGTTTCCCAGAGTGGTGCAGAGTCTCCTCTCTGCGCATCCCACCATTCTGGACCAGCTCCTGCTTCCCGTTTTGTCTTTTCAATGAAAGTCGCTGGCTTGTGCCACCATGATGCTGCTCACCTGGCAGGGGTGGGGAGAGAGGCCTGAGCCCCGGCACAGGTGCCTCTGCTTTAGGCCTCCCTGCCTTGCTTGGGGAGCCAGGCTCCTCAGTGAGGTGGGCAAAGCTGCCACTACTCAGAACAATTCAGTGAATTGTGGTAAATTTGGACAGGAGTTTGACTATATAATTTTGGAAAAAAAGAGCAAGAAGACACTCTTCAGGGGACTCAGGGAAGCTCCTTTCATTTTGATTCTAGTCAAAGCAACAAGGGCTGGCTTTCGGTCACACCCGCAAGCACCTGCCAGTGCGTGGTTTGCTGTGGACAGGCAGTCTGGCGAGCTCAGGGGTAGTTCACCTCCCTAAGAGCTAAGCCAGTCGCCATGACTGTGTGTTTTTCATTCTTGAGAAAACAGCAGCAGGCACGAAGCAAGTAACGATAGCTTCAGGAACCAGGAACCCTAAACCCAAGAAAGATGCTGCTGATGGAGATGCCAGCAGTCAAGGGCCAGAAAGGGAAACTGCCTAGAGAAAACAAAGAGTGATAAAGGCCTACTGGGAAATATGAAGGGGGCCCAGTTCACAGGTTTGGAGCAGAATGGAAGAGGAAGTTCTTGATGGAGGAGAGTGTCCAGGAGGCTCAGTGAATGTGTAAAGCCACGTGAGTCACCCTGTGACCTTTGGGGAGTTGCCCAGCTTTTGCGTCACCAGGGAGGACTTGCGGCCTGGACCCTTGTGGGTGGGCCCGGCTTCCTGTCCTGAGAGTCACCTTGTCCCAGGAGGAGTTGGTGTCCTCATATTAACATGCACACAGAGGAGAGTCCTCTGAGACTTCTTCAAAGTAGAATATTGGTCTTCCAATAAATTAAAAAACCCACAGTATTGCAAAGGGATTGCCAAAAAAAAGGCAAAGATGAAATGGAAATATAAATGCACAGTGAATCAGTAGTGTATCTTGGTGCTAAGATTGAAAAGGAGGACATATTCAGTCAGTCAACAAGCATTTAAGGAGAACCTACCACATGCCAAAAACTGGGTGAGGAGACCAAAAGTCAAAAATGCAGGTTGTGATAAAGCGAGATGAGGGAAATGGGGACTGAGTTGGAGAAAAATGTGGAAAGTGGGAGAGAAACCCATTTTTTTGAAGACAGTTTCATTATGTTGCCCTTGGTAGGTGCTTTGGCATCACAGCTCACAGCAACCTCAAACTCTTGGGCTTAAGCGATTCTCTTGTGTCAGCCTCCCAAGTAGCTGGGGCTATAGGCGCCCACCACAACACTCAGCTATTTTTTTGGTGGTTGTGTTGCAGCTGTCATTGTTGTTTAGCTGGCCCGGGCTGGGTTTGAACCAGCCAGCCTGGGTGTATGTGGCCCATGTCCTACCCATTGAGCTACTGGTGCCACCCGAGAAACCCACTTTAGACTAGGTGGTGGAGGAAGACCTCTCTGATGAACAGGGTAAGCTTCAAGTTGAAGGAGCTCACCTTCCAAATTGGGGGGGGGGCATTCTAGGCTGAGCAACTTTGCCCATCAGCAAGGCTGGAGCTTGGAGGTGAGAGGGGAAGTGGAAGGAGAGGGGCAGGGAGAATAGATTTTACTCCATGTGCAGAGAAACCACTGAAGAGTCTTAAGCAGGGGCATGGTATGATCTACTTCAAGTTCACTCTAGAAAGGCAAATTCACTTTGGCTGAGGTGTGGAGATGGATTGTAGGGAGTTAAGAAGGGAGGCTGTTGGGATGGTTGACAGGAAAGGGAGAGGTGGCCTGGGATGACAGCCCCAGAGGATTAGTATTTAAGATTATTTTGGAATTATCCTGGCAAATGGATAGGACCTGCTGAGAAGGGAAGGAGAAGTGAAGGATGATGATTTGGTTTGTTGGTGGCTCCTTAATACTGAGATGGGGATGACCAGGGTAGGAACAGGGAAGAAGCTGGAAATCACCAGTTGAGTCCTATCGTGTTCTTAAGAGTCACAGGTGTCCCAGGTCATTTGACTTGGAGCTCAGAGAATGTTCATGACTGGAGATAAAATTCTTGGTGTTATCTACAGAGAGTGGAATTTGAAATCATGCTAGATGAGAATATGAGAGAAAAGGGAGAGGACACCCCAGGCCTGAGTTTCATCAATGCTTAGAGCTAGGCCTGAGTGGAGGAGGAAGATCCCGGAAAGGGAACAGTAAGGTAGAAGGCATGATGGGAGCCTGGATACAAAGAAATTGAAGCCACTGCTTCATAATATAACAGTACTTTAACTGAGTATCTAAGACTGATTGTAGACCAAGGCTTGCTAGCAACAAAGGAACCTGTATTTATGTAGCACTTAACAGTTTTTACAGCATCACATACTCATGAGCTAAGCCTTTAAATTAGAGCAGTGACAGGGTAATAGTGCTCCAGGAAAAAGGCTGGGATTTGGAGAGACCTGGGTTTGTTTTAGCTTAATTCTGGCTGAGTGTAATTAGGCAATTACATTAGCATCTTTGCACCTCAATCGCCTGATCTGTAAATTGGAAACAATTGTTCTCCTGTACTGGGTGTGTGATCATGTGGGAAGACCGTGAAAACTACTCGAGAGTCCTTATTTCTAGAACAGAATATTGGCAAGGAAGGCCAATGCTGTCACACCTCAAGTGGGTAGGTGCTACTTGAGCTAGTAAAAAGTGAGGCTGATTGGGTAGTGCCTGTGGCTCAGTGAGTAGGGCACCGGCTCCCTATAACGAGGGTGGTGGGTTCTAAAGCTGGCCCCAGCCAAAACCACAACAACAAAAAAATAGCCAGGTGTTGTGGCAGGCGCCTGTAGTCCCACCTACTCGGCTGAGGCAAGAGAATCGCCTAAGCCCAAGAGCTGGAGGTTGCTGTGAGCTGTGACATCATAGCACACTAGCGAGGGTGACAAAGTGAGACTTTGTCTCTTTTTTTTTTTTTTTTTGAGACGGAGCCTCAAGCTATCCTCCTGGGTAGAGTGCCATGGCATCACAGCTCACAGCAACCTCCAACTCCTGGGCTCAAG
>CAUYQV010152150.1:0-13313 GCA_963574575.1 Galagoides demidoff
GTGCACATGTGTGCATGTATATGTGCGTGTGGGTGTGTGTGCACATGTTTGGGTGTGCATGTGTGTGCCCAGTGTGTGTGTGAACGTGTGTGCATGTATGCCTGCACATGTATGCACAAGCCCTCTTATCATATATTGAAAACTATATAAAAAGTTATTTATTTGGTAGAAACTAGTGAAAAAGGTTATTCATTTAAAACACTAAAAAGTTACTTAGTAAATAAAATATGTATATTTTGGGGGTGGAGGCAAGATGGCCGACTGGAGCCAGCTTTCCACAGAGGCTCCCATCCAGAAGGAGAGTTAGAGGACAGAAGTTTACCAAGTAAGATGATAGTTTGGAGCTGAGCCAAGAGAGAAGGTTGAAGAACACACATCAACCTTGCTGAGTCAGGCTGTGACCCCAAGGATACAAACATAGGTACAAAATCAATCGCCAGGAGGATGGGAGTCCCCTCCCCCATGAGAACGGCTCACAGTGTACTTTCTACAAACAAGTGAGCAGAGATCCAAAGTCCTCCCATTTTATCCCATGGGAGAGACCCTCTAAACACCGGACGTCCTCCCCCTACTAGGGTGCCATGGCACTCTCCTGCCAGGCATAAAACTGTATAAAACTGTATATATTCTCTACTGACAATTCTGAACTCCCAGCACTCCCCTCCACTCTCACCCTGAGGTCTAGAAACCTGTCCCCCATGGAGTCCCGATTCTTGGGCATTTTCTCTAGAGGTGTGGACAGGGCATAGGCTGTTGCAGGTCCATGCTGATTCTGCAGCACAGGGGTAAGGGGAAAACAGTGACTGAAGGAACCATACGGGAAAGGGAGAGGCCGTGCTCCCCTCCTCCCCCCAGCACAGAGCAGCAGTGGCAGCAGTGGGAACAATAGGGCTCACACCCTTGGGGATATTTTGGAAGGACACTCCCTGTCTCTCTGGACAACCAGAGAAAGCCGAGCATCTTCTCTGGTGGCAGACACTGGCAGAATAGATCTGGAACAGTAACACAGGCCCTGTGAGTAAAGGGTATGCCTGAGGTGGTACCAACCTGGGTGGAGCACAGCAGGACAGAGAATTAAAGATGTGTGCACAGAGATGGGGCTGCGCTAAGACTGCTTTAGCGGGCTCGGCGCCTGTGGCTCAGTCGGCTAAGGCACCAGCCACGTACACCTAAGGTGGGGGGTTCGAATCCCCAGCCCAACCCTGCCAAACAACAATGATGGCTGCAACCAAAAAATGACCGGGTGTTGTGGTGGACGCCTGTGGTCCCAGCTACTTGGGAGGTGGAGGCAGGAGACTCGCTTGAGCCCAGGAGTTGGAGGTTGCTATGAGCTGTGATGCCATGGCACTCTACCCAGGGGGATAGCTTGAGGCTCTGTCTCCAAAAAAAAAAAAAAAGGGAAATTGAGGGAGTGCTAAAGGGCAAACGCACACACAGATACACACACACAAAGGTAGTAAGTACGTCAAAGGGGCACAGGAACCAACCAAAAGAAACCCCAATGGCCAAAGCTGGGACAATCTGAGAAAGACAATAAATAGTGTAGCATTACATTATAACCCAAAGTATAAAATAAATCTCTCTAAAGCCATCCTGACATAAATAAATTATTACATAAACAAATAAATAGAAAAGAAGAGGCAGCTCCCATACAGAAGAATCCCAAAGGCTTTGCGTGATTCCCTCCAGGAGGTGATGCCTCACTCCCCATCTCTTGTGTACGCCAGAGCATAAAGATAGCCTTTCAAAGTGTACAATATGGAAAGGGGAGCCAGGAAGAGGAACCTCACAATGGAGAAATCTGACAACACTACCTCAGCCAGGTGGCCAAGTTGAAGGTGACAGTGAACTTGACCTTCTACACTGGTAAGTCATGTCACATGTGCATACCCAACTATGCCATGATGAAGTCAGCACTTTACCTGTGTAGTACACCTATTCCTCTAAAAACCAATAACTTTGGTTTCTATATGTTGGTTTCATAATCGTATTGAGTAATTTGATACTTTACTAAGAAGAATATGTTCCAGCTCCATTCAGGTAAACATAAAAGTTATAATGTCTCCCTCCTTAGTATGGCTGCATAGTATTCCATGGTGTACATATACCACAATTTAATTATCCATATATGAACACTTACAGATTCATACAAATGATAAAACACAAAGATAGTCCAGAAAGAAAGAGGGGAGAGGAAGGAGAGAAAAGGGGAGGGGGAAGGCAGGTGGAAGGAGGGGGTTTGGCAGGATCTCTCCTAATGTACACAATGCAAGGGCACATTTCAAACCATCTAAGAGTATAGTATAAATGTCTTACCACTAAAATGAGTAATTGAGGTGATGGTTGTGTTAATTAGTTTGATTTAAGCATTCCACGTTGTATATCAAAACACCATATTGTATCCCTTAAAAGTATACAGTTATGATTTAATAAAAATTAAGTAAAATAATAAATAAATAAAAACCAGTAACTTCAGTCTAACCATAAGGAAAATACGAAACAAATCTAAATTTAAAGGATGCCTTGGTATGACCCGACTGGCACTCCTCAAAACTGTCAAGCTCATCAAAAAGAAGAAAAGTCTGAAACTGTCAGAGCCGAGAGAAGCCTAATGATGCTTGGGGTTACCTGTACTATGGTAGCCTGGATGGGGTCCTGGAACACAAAAAGTACAGTGGGCAAAAACTAAGCAAATTGGAATAAAATATGGATTTTACACGAGAATAATGTATCAATATTAGTTCATTGGTTGACAAGTGAAGCCCAGGAACATAGGAAAGTTATTGACAATAGACAAACCTGGATGGAGGCATATGGGAGTTCTGTAAGACCCTCATAACTTTTCCATAAATCTAATATTATTCCAAAATGTAAAGCTTATTTTTAGATGTATTCCCCTATTTAATAACTGAGTGGTATCAATTGGGTCACTTTCAACTCACTGAACATCATTTTCCTATTTTGTAAAATGGGATAATAGTCTGGCGATGAGGATTATAGGTATTAATAAACATACACAAATTCCCTACCACAGTGCTTGGCACAGTAGACGCCAACAAATAGTTCTCTTCTCTTCCCTCTCACTTGTATTACAATACATTTCAAAACACATTGGCTTTATCTTTTTGAAGAAGAGATGGCTACTATTTTAAAGATCCATTTTCTCAACAAGAATAGTTAACGTGGCACAATTTAAAAATAAATTTCAGAGACCTCTAGAGTACCACAATCACATCAGTAATTGCGAGGGTCAATAATCTGTTCCTATTCCACGAGAACTTTTATATAGTACAGTGTGGACTATTCAGCGCAGAACTCAAGGTACAACTTATCAAATAAGGCCATTAACATTAAGCCTACGATCAATTTCTTTATTTGGGGATGAGAGCAGGAAGATTTGACCACCTACTTAGAGTTAAGTAAAGCTAAGAAAGGACACGGAGGAATTACATAGGGACATAACATTTACAGAGACAGCTTCAGCATAATATATACAGAGACACATTTTTAAGTGTTACCTGGAGAATTCCATAGTATAAGATCACAGAACATTGTTTCAGCAAGGGAAGCAGTAATAGGATACAGTTACATAAAAGAACATTTTAAATATCTAGAAACAATTTTGAACCATCTAAGCCAAGGTAATATTGCCTACACATTCATAGTAATATAGAAATAATTTCAGTTTTTAAAAATAACCACAAAATTTCCAGGAGGAAAATCCAAGATTGAAAAAAATTTCCTAGTGCTAAAATATACATTTTTATTTTAACACCAATTTTTTTCCTAATATGTGCTTTAACTCATTGTCTCCAAGTGAAGAGGTATAAATTTTATGTATGGCTGACATAAATTTTGGAAAAGAAAAAAATGCCTGCAAAGTGACAAATATTTTGATTTTTTGAACATACCTATGTTCAGAGAATGCCAAAAATATAGATATAAATTTAAGAAAGGATAAAACTGTATTAAAATTATAATACTTAAGTCGCAGTTGACTTCTGCAATTATATGAGATGCCAAATGTGACTAATACATAGAGTATTATAATTTTAATGCAGTTTTATCCTTTCTTAAATGTGCATACTTTTTTTTTTTCTTTTTGGCATGCTCTGTGTATATAGGAAGTCTCACTATGCAGCTCCGGCTAGTCTCAAACTCCTGGGCTCCAGTGTTCCTCTTGCCTTAGCCTCCTAAGTAGCTGGGACTACAGGGCATGCACCACCACACCCATGAGCTTTAAATTTTTTTCTTTCTTTCTTTGAGACCAAGTCTAACTCTGTAACTCCAGCTGGAATGTACTGGCATAATCATCACTCATTGCAACCTCAAACCCCTGGACTCAAGGAATCTTTGGGCCTCAGCCTCCTAAATAGTTATTACTACAGGCACATGCCACCATGCCTAGTTAATTTTTTATAATTTTTGTGGGGACAGAGTCTTGCTCTTACTCAGGCTGATCTTGAACTCCTGATCTCAAGAGATCCTCCTGCCTCCGCCTCTCAGACTGCTAGGATTATAGGTGTGAGTGACTGCATCTGGCCCTTACAAGTGCTTTTTAAAAGACTTCCACATACGTCATCTCAGTTTCTCCTCAATGTATTTTGAGTCATATTTTTCTTCATTCTAATTTTACAGATCAATAAATGTACCCTGAGAAAAGTGCAGATTAATCTCATTCCACAGCGTTTACTGTGACACTGCCCAGTGTCATCCACTGTGCCAGGTGCCAGGTGAGCATTGCTAAGTAGCACTGATCTGGGCCCCAGCACTGGAAACTTCACCTCGGATGTCTCTGTTTATCATGTCATAGGCCATCATGACAGATGTTTACCTACCAGATCTGTGCTGCACATCTGATACTGTTTCCAAAAGAAGATTCTATTCCCAAAGACTTGGTGTGTCAGGATGACCCCCACCCCCACCCCAAAGGGTGAATGGCAAACTGATGATTCTGCCCCAGATAATGTTATCTCATGTATTTTCTCCCTGTTAAGCTTTCTCCTCTACACAAAGGGCGTCTGGCAGGGTTAAAGCTCAGGACGCTAAAGGAAAGGGAATTTTCTTTCTTCTCTTCCACCATCCCAACATCTATCAAACAGCCCAGCTTTCTCAAATATTTAATAAGATGGTGCATTTCTTCTCTGTACTGTTCTTCTTTCTTTTTTGAGTTGCATATTGTCTCCTTGGGTCAATGCTTTAGAACTTGGCCAGTATGTGTGGATGTGGAGAGATGGGAACACTTCTACAATGCTGGTGGGATCGTAAACTAATACAACCGGCCAACAGCAAATTGTAAGTGGTACTGAAATAATCCCTTTTACTTCTAAAATGGTGGAGGATATGTGTCAGTATTTACCAGAACAACCTTTTTTATCATGGAATTAGTAGCTCACATTTTTGTTATTTTAAAGCATACATTGGAATTGTAACAGCTCATTTGAGCTTTGAAATAAACATTTCAGACAATAGATTTACACTTGATAAATAGGCGACCTTTGTAACACCTGTCTATATTCACAAAAGAATGAGAGACGTTGACAAAGCACGGGCATTTTTAAGCCATCATTTAACCTGTCCATTATTCCAAACAACTGGTTTGATTCATTTCATTTATAACAGGCTGGTCAATTCTGTTCAAATGGCTGAAATATTCCTGGCGTGCAAGTGAGAAAGGGTGTCGTTGACTTATGCGGGTTCACCAGTGTATGGTAAACAACTGAAAATGGGTTTCATGGCCCTTTCACCACGTAGAGAATTAAGTGTCCACGCGGGAGTAGTGGTTTGAAAATCAAAGCACATTTCTTTTGCTTGGCTGTGCTTTTTGATTTTGTAAGAGCAAAGTCCAAATTTGTTTTCAGTTTGCCTTTAAAACCTTTTTCAACGTTTTCCTCCTAGAACCTTCCCTTCCCCCGTGGGATCCCACCACACAGTGTTTTGACATCTCAGTCATTTCCATAACAGCAGATTACAGAAACAAGACAAGCAGTCAAACAAGTAAAACGGTTTGAATTTAGAAACTGTTCTGGATCACTAGAAAGAGACGTGAAACTGTACCCTGCTTGTGGAGAAGAAAAATACCCGTCTTTTTGCTATTAATAACCCATTGAAGGAAAAAACACCATCACTTCTAAATGTAATTTCACAGCGCTTTTTCAAAATGTTACATTGTTTCTTATAACTTGATATACTTTAAAAGTCCTTCCCCACCTATCCCTCTTCCTGCTATTCTATCGCCTCTGATTCCTCCCGCATTTGTCAGTTGGGATGTGAAGGTTAAATTGTCAATATTGAGGTGCCAACATCACTCACTGAAAAAGACATCATCATCTCATCCTAGCCATCACGTTCCTACAGAAAACACTTGGTTGAAAACGAACTTTTTTATTATGCACAAACTTTCCGAAGATAACTGGCTACTTGCATTGAAAAAAAGTTCAATATAACCCAAATACTAAGGAAAGTAAACCTTTGGCTAAATTTATTGGAAAATGGTAGTTTATTCACAGTGGTTGACCCTAATTGAGTGTCTATGCACCCTCAACAATTTTTCCATACAGGAAAGAACATGGGTTTTGGAGTGTCGCAGACCCCATTCAAACCCTGAGCCTAAAATTTGCATACTGAGTATATCTTATGCAAGATACTTCACCTCTTTGATCCTTAATTATCTCATCGATAACTTGGAAATAAGAATACCTGCTACCAAAGATTACAGTCATTTGCTTTTAAACTGAAAATGTGAAAATCCCTAATTTGCAATTTACATGGTGTAATACTCTTATCACAGCCAATTTCAAGCTTCCATTATAACTTCAATAGGTGAAAACTTGAGAAGAGAAACACTGAATTAGCTCTCAAGCCTAACAGAAGCATACACTGGGGGAAAGAATCCCTATTGAACAAATGGGGTGGGAGAACTGGTTAGCCCCATGTAGAAGACTGAAACTGAACCCACCTCTCTCACCATTGACAAAAATTGATTCTCGCTGAATAGAAGATTTAAATTTAAGACAAAAAACAATAAAATTTCTAGAAGAGTGTAGGGAAACACTTGAAAATTTTGACCTGGAAAAACACTTTATGAGGAAGACCCTCCGGCAATGGCAGCAACACCAAAAATAGATAAATGGGACATGATCAAGCTAAAAAGCTTCTGTACTGCTAAGGGTTCCACAAACAAAGCAAACAGAAAGCCTTTGGAATGGGAGAAGATTTTTGCGTGTTATGAATCTGACAAGGGCCTGATAACTATTATATACAGAGAACTCAAGCTAATCCATAAGAAAAAAGCAAACAACCCCATTTCTATGGGGGCAAGAGACTTGAACAGAACATTCTCTAAAGATGATACATGAATGGCCAATAAACACATGAAAAAATGCTCATCATCTTCAATCATCAGAGAAATGCAAATCTAAACCACTCTGAGATATCCCCTAACCCCGGTAAGATTAGCCCACATCACAATGTCCCCAAACTGCAAATGCTGGCATGAACATGGAGAGATGGGAATACTTCTGTACTGCTAGTGGGATTGCAAACTAATATAACTATTATGGAAAGAAGAATGGAGAATTTTCAAAGAACTAAAAGTTGACCTTCTGTTTGATCCTGCAATCCCATTACTAGGTATCTACCCAGAAGAACAAAAATCATTTCACCACAAAGACAGTTGCAGAATGTTTATAGCAGCTTAATTCATAATTGCCAAGTCATGGAAGCAACCCAATGCTTCATCCACATGAATGGATTAACAAATTGTGGTATAGATATACCATGGAATACTACGCAGTCTTAAAAAGAGGGAGACTGTACATCTTCGTTGTTTACTTGGATGGAGTCGAAACACATTCTTCTTAGTAAAGTATCTCAAAAATGGAAAAAAATAATCCAATATAATCATTATCAATATGAAACCAATATATAAACAGCTACACACTGATAGCAATGATAAAACACAAATATAGTCTAGCAAGGGGCATGTGAGGAGCCGCAAGAGAAAAGGATGATTTGTTGGAGGCATTTGGCGGAATCTGGCCTAATGTGCACAATGCCAGAGTGTTCAACCCACCCCCCAGGTGAGGGACTCTCTACAACTTGAACTATACCTTGGCAGTGAGAACAATGTAACCTAAAAATGTCTACTTTCTTATTAATTTGAAAGTAAAAAAAAAAAAAATTAAAGAGCTAGTATGAATGAGTTTCCAACATAGAAGTTTCTTGAAATATAAAATCAGATGCTGAATTTTAAATAGCTGGCACAATCATAGGAATTCAAATAGCTCTTAGTGTTAGTATAATTACTAGCCAGATTCACAGGAATAAGTAAATAGCCCATCTAGGCATACCCTGATCCAAAACACAGAAGAGAGGGGTTTGGCAGGAACTGGACTTCTATACAACACCTACATCCAGAATATTTGTAACCTTGGGTAATATCATCAATGGAAAAACAAAGTTATCTTACTTCTTCTTTTGATTTCAGCAGCAGAATTAAATAAGCTAGGTGGGTATCAGAATCCCTCAGCTCATGTTCCAAAATTAATGGTCCTATATTATCAAGACCCAATGAGTTAGAATAACTGCAATGGTGAAGCCAGAGGCATCAGAATATTTTAAGATTCAATCACTGATCATTCATTTCCTTACATCACTCACTGTCAGGGTGGGCAGGCAATTCTTGCCTATAGAGTCAACATGGTTCAAAGTGTTTTGGCTGACCAAGTTTACACAGAGGTTATCATAAACCAGAGCTTTATTATGGGAAGAAATTAATATGCAAACAACTGTATATGACCAGAGTATTCTGCTCTCCCTTTTACAGTGTGCTTGATAAATCATTTATTATGCCAGGGAAGATAAAGTAAAATTTATGCGTCCCCCAAGTGTTGTTGTCTACAGTAAATAATGCTGATTGAACTATGCATAAAAAAAAAATCAAGGTTTATAACCTCTTGGAATACATGCAACTTTGTGTGAATGAAAAAAAATGGCAGGTTATAAATCATAGATAACCACATGGCGAAATAAAATATGCAGTACCTCCCTTCCATTAGATGGAATTCTGTCCTATTTATTTGCTTGATTGTATTTTGGCAACTGTAATCTTTATGGCATAGCTGGTAAGGCCTTTCAGGAGGAATTCAGCTCCAAGTGTATATTAAGGACTTATTTTAGTCACTTCTAATTATCTTCTTTTGGGGCGTGGGGGACTCATAAATATGGTCCTTCAAAAGTTTGTATTGCTTAGTGAGCCATTTATTTATGCCGATAAAAGGAAAATCCAATTTATATAGTGTTCCAACAGTCACTGTACATAGAGAAAATGGGAAATTATAAATAAATTACCTTTATGTACAAAGTAGTCATTACAAAATTTTATAAAAGATTTACAAAACATTCTCTACATCTTGGCCACCTCTTTATAAAATTTACTATTTTTCCATACGCATAGTGATTGTTGGGACAACCTATATTATTAAATTACATAAAGGCTATTAAGTTGGCTAAGAGAAACATCTTTAGGAAATGAGAGTTTTTTGTTTTTTTGTTTTAATTTTGGTTTCTATTTCCCATGAGGAAGAAACTATAAATGTAAGAACTGGTTTTACCTAAAAAGTTTTCACGTTTCTTAAACATATTAGAAGAAAAAGCTAATGCTAAGGACAGAGGATTCATTTTGATCTTTAATCTTCCTCTTAATTTTAATGGTTCTTACCTGAGTACTTAGATAATAGATACTCATTAGGAACTATACACCAAATACTCACTTTGTATCAAAACAGATAAACAAAAAACTGTTGAGGAAATGTAAGGTAAAGTGGTAGAGGAGACATAATCTCAGGTCTCAAAGAGTTTACAGTTAGATAAAGAATAAAAGAGTGTGTCTAAAAGAAGGCAAAAGGGTGGCACCTGTAGCTCAAAGGAGTAGGGCGCCAGCCCCATATGCCAGAGGTGGCGGGTTCAAACCCAGCCTTAACCAGAAATTACAACAAATAAAATAAATAAATAAATAAAACAAGGCAAAAGACATGTTTCAAGGGAGCTGCAAACACTACTAAACAAAGTCCAACAATTAAGTTCATGAACTCGTCCTAGAAAAAGCGCTACACACCTCATTTTCTGACTATCACTGTGGTTACCAGATGGCCAAGGGTAACCACAGTGATATGGTTATCATAGTATGATCAGCGGATAGAACTATGAAATCACGTATGGAATCTCATTAGGTTCTTAAAAGGGCTGACTGTTATTGGGCATGAAAAATAAGATTGTGTTTTGAAAGATGACCATAGGGTAGGAGGTCATTCTAGATGGCGGACATAAACTGCTAAACATGAGACACAAAGAAAACTTTTTCAGATGCAAAATTATCCAATAAATGCAAACTCCAAACTAGATCAGACTTCAAGGCTGATCTGAGGTTGTGAATGCCAGGTTAACAAATCAACAAACAGTTAAAGAGCAACACAACAGCCATGCATAGCATGAATGATACGCCTGGAAAGGAAAAATACCCAACATTGCCCCATTCCCCCTGGCTTTGGGAAGCCCTTTTTGATCTCAACTCTCTAACAACTAGGTCAAAGAATTCAGATGCCTTATAAAACGTAAGCAGGTTCACTGTTCACTTGAGTGAAACCCTGGCATACAGTGTCTGTAGGAAGTAATGAGAACCTCCTTACTCCAATTATCATTATTCTCCCCATGTGAAAAAGCTTTCTTCCTCCTTGCCTGGAGCCTGTACTTCTGATGGAGTTTCCAACAGTGTCAAACAGCAAGGTATAATTCCATTACTCCTGGAACTATTCTTACATATTTATCCCTGCTGCTATTTGTGATCTGGAAAAGGTAGTTTGAATACAGATGAGACTGTATGATATTTTGTTTTGTAGCATTCAACTAAATTAAATTCTAACTGAAATAACAAAACTCCATTTCAAAGTGTTGTACTCAAACATGGATTTGGTCTGGTTAAAATGGACCTCAGAACATGTTGCTTATAAATACCTACCAAAGGCTAATTGCTTCTGTCCCTTCCTAAATCCTGGCTTAGGATAAGCTAGTGACATAATATGTATAATAAGTTTATAGAATATAAAATTTTTCATCAGTATTAGGCCTGAAAGAGCACAAGTTTGGCTTGATTTACAGATTCAGTGGAAAGACTATTGTATTTTATTTTTGTTTTTGTTTTTGTTTTCTTGCCCTGGGTAGAGTGCCATGGTGGCCTACCTCACAGCAACCTCAAACTCTTGGGATCACGCTGTCCTCCTACAACAGCCTGTTGAGTAGATGGGACCACAGTTGACCACCACTGTGGCTAGTTTTTCTATTTTTAGTAGAGACAGGTCTCATTTTTGCTTGGGTTGGTCTCAAACTCCTGAGCTCAGGTGATCCATCTGCTTCAGCCTCCCAAGTGCTAGGATTACAGATGACTATTGTATGTTTTAATAAAAAAACATATAGCATGAAAATTCCAGAGGAGGAGAAATGTAAAATTTTTATTCCATATGTGGATGATTTTAGTTGGTCTATGTAAATAAACGTTTATGGCTTGCCCAGGTTCACACAACTAATTATGTATAGAGCGTGACTCTGACACTTCTTTACGCAAAGTCAATGATGAATCTCTTCTTCCCACCATAAAAATCTTACCTGTTTTGTTTTGGTTTGGTTTGTTTTTTAAAGACCTGAATGATAGTACAAAACACTGTGATTTTCTTTGCCTTATCAGGGATGAATTTACATAGTACCAAATATCAATAATAAAACACCTGATAATTAGGTCATCCAGAGAAAGGTCTTTATGGCAAACTTGACCACATGTAAGACTTCAATATTTCAAAATGCATTTTAAACACTGGTTACTGAATTTATCTTGCAAGTAATGTTTACAGTTCATAGCATTTAATTTTCCCTCTGAGTGTTTTATAGAACTTGAAAGAGATTTATAAAACTTCCATCATCTAGAGTACAGTATTCTTAAAAAACAATAGGGCAGCGCCTATGGCTCAGTGAGTAGGGCGCCGGCCCCATATACTGAGGGTGGTGGGTTCAAACCCAGCCCCGGCCAAACTGCAACAAAAAAATAGCCAGGCATTGTAGTCGGCACTTGTAGCCCCAGCTACTTAGGAGGCTGAAGCAAGAGAATCACCTAAGCCCAGGAGTTGGAGGTTGCTGTGAGCTGTGACATCACAGCACTCTACCGAGGGTTAATAAGTAAAACTCTGTCTCAAAATAAATAAATAAATAACATAAAAAGAAACGATAATATTACTGTGTGAGGTTCAATTGTCCACATTCTATTTAATGTTGCCAAGACACCAACCTCAGAATCGCATGAATCTTGGTATTTTTACTATTCAGGTGAAAACATTGGAGTTCTTTTGTGTGTGTTTTTTTAATGTGTTTTTTACATAAACAGCAAAATTCCACTTTGTACTAGCCCTCAAGTGATTATTTTCTTAGTTTCAATTGACTGTCCTATGCTTTTTTATCACTTTTAAACTATCATCCCTAATATTAAAATGGTTGTTTTCTTTGAAAGTGAACATACTAGCAGAAAGTATCAACTTTAACTATTAAGCTATGAAATAAATCTCTAACACCTAATAATCTAATTGGTTAAAAAATGATCATACACAGACATATAATGATTTTAAAATATAGTGGCATTTCACAATGCTCATGAAAAATATATATTGGCAGCACAATGGTGGCTCAAGGTAGTCACCAAAACAATTAGTCTTAAGAACTTTCTAGGTCACGTGTAAGATTCTATTGTACCTGTTGTTAGGATAGCCAACCTTCTAGCAGGTGGTACACTACGTTCTGATTGGTAGATTGGTAGGGTGGTCCCTCCTCAGGTGCAAGCAATCACTTGGGACAAAAGTTAAGTGGGCAGCACCAAAGTGGGGGTCTGGGGGCCTTACCCTTGTCCTCCTTCCCCAGAAAGCCATTTCTAACTAATTACTTATCAGGATAACTAGAACTACATGAATAGACAAAATTATAATTATATATAATATCTAAATAAACATAAAGGAAAATAATAATGTAAATTATTTCCTTATGAAAAGTATACTATAATATTTTAGATCAATACATTTAAACAATATGAGGTATAAATATCAAAAAATAATAATGAATCTAAAACTATTTCTTTCGTGGTATATGTATACCATGGAATATTATGCAGCCTTAAACAAAAGATGGAGACTTTACCTCTTTTATGTTTACCTGGATAGAGCTGGAACATATTCTTCTTAGCAAAGTCTCTCAAGAATGGAAGAAAAAGTACCCAATGT
>CAUYQV010152151.1:0-24093 GCA_963574575.1 Galagoides demidoff
ACTCACTGAGACTTGATTAATTACTGTTGTATAACCATAACCATTGTGATATAAAATGTATCCATTGTCAACTGAAACTGTATTAATTATCGTTCCATTGCTGTATCTATGACTACCTGAGTTGTAACCCCCCCTTAACCAGCCACGTTTCACTTCTGTAATATGCTTACACAAAGCCTATAAAAGATAACTCACCCTCCTGTCTCTCGGAGCAGCAGCCCCTGCAGCAGGTAAAATAAATTACCAATTAATTAACCTAAGTGAGGCTCCGAGTCTATTTTTCCAGGTCCCCTAAGTTATTTCACTCTCAGCCAACAACCATATCACTCTGATATCTGATGTGTCATCACATCATCTTCTCTGACTCTCCTGCCTCCCTCTCTCCCTTATGAGGACCACTGCAATTTTACTAGGCAATTTCTCTATCTCAAAGCCCTCAACCTGATCACTTCTGCAAAGTCCCTTTCCCAAATAAGGTAGCATGGCCACAGGTTCCAGGGATTGGGACGTGAACATTTTGAGGGGCTATTTTCTGCCTACTATAAAACACTACGAGAAATGTCTTTTAACCTATCTTACCTCCACCTCCTTCTCTCCTCTCCAGTCTGTACTATAAGAGATCTTTATAAAATGTGAATCTCATCATGACTGCCCTACCTTAGAAACTTCCCAATTTCCCAAAGCCCACTGAGTAGAAATCATAGCACACCCTCCTCTCTTCTCCTGTCACAGTTTGCTATGAGGTTTGGTCTTCTCATCCTGAAACGTCACCCTCCCCAAAGCCAAATCTTTCCATCCTTCAAGGTCCTTCCCTTTCACAAAGACCTTCATGATCCTTCCAGCCAGACCCCACTGGACTATGAGCTTCACATCTGTTACTTGGCAATACTGGGTACCAGTCATTCAGACAGACTTGAGATCAAATTTGTCATCAACCACAGACTAGTCTTGTGATTTGGGGCAAAGTACTTAAACGTTCTGTACCTTAGTTTCCTCTAGTAAAAAAATGTAGATAATAAAGTAGTTAGTTACTGATGCACAGTTTATTGTGAGGAGTAAATGAAATAATGCCCACAAAGTGTTTAGCCCACTGCTTGACACATAGTACTCAATAAATAGGTGGGTGGTAGCAATTATTAAAATTTAATAGTTGGGCCAGGCACAGTGGTTCATGCCTGTAATCCTAGCACCTTGGGAAGCTAAGGCGGGAGGATTGCTTGAAATGAGGCGTTCAAGACCAGCCAGAGCAAGAGTGAGACCCTTCGCTCTACCAAAAAAAAGAGAGAGAGAACATTAATAGTTAAGTGTTGAGTAAATAAACAAATAAGATACTCCCTCCTTTCCTTGGTCTGTTGATCTTCCTCTTCTGGTCCTTAGCATACCCCAAAGCCTAGAACATTTTTTAAGTTGAATTAATAAATCTTATATTTTGTGTAGTCTTAGTTGTTTTCCCTGGGGGTTTGGAGGGGGGCGGTGTCTGTGCCTTGTCGGAATTTCTATAGGGGTTGGTGGTAGAAGGAGAAGGCTGCTCCTACTCCCTTTCCCTGGTCCCCTGTGCACAGCAGACTTCAATAAACACTTGTCTTATTGGATTGAAGTGAATGCTGGCTGCATAGAAACTTCCAGCAGAGAAAACCTACTTGCTCCCCTTCCCCTGCCCCTCCCGTCCTCAATAAGCCCTGTTCTCTGTGGGGTACCTGCTTTTCATCCCCAGTCTTCATGGTGATTCTGCTACCATGTGACCTTGGATTGGTCACTGCATATCTCTAGGTCTCAGCTTTCTCTCTGAAAAATGGGCATAGCAATACTTGTCTCCTTCAAGGTCACTTAGAGGCAAGATCAAGATCAAGCAGGCACCTTACAAAAGTCCAGTGTGAAGATGAGAAATGGAGATGAGAAGGTTAACTTCTTTTGATTATTACTATTATTTAGGTATATCTTTTAGACAAGAACGTTAACTTCTGTGCAATAAAGAAGAAACCACAGCTAAAGGAACAACGAAGTCATCTTTAGGATATAGAAAATACGTTGCTATTCAGAGTGTGGAGAAACTTAACGATTTCACAATCACATTCTCAACTAAAGGTCCAAAGGGGCCTTGGGCTGGAGGAAACTTTCACACACCAAAAGCTGCAGAAATTATTTCCCCATTCAAAAGAGGGTCATCTCTTTTAAGAAAAGTTGTGTTTTCCTGACTTAAAAAGGTGGTTGTTTTTCTTATTTTAAAAGTAATACCTGCTTATTATAGAATTCACTACAGAATTTTTACAAAATAAGAAAATACACAAAGGAGAAAAGCTTCTCTAAGCGTATGACACAGAGGTCTCCACTTGTAACTATCAAACTAAATTGGGATTTTGTTGTAACCACAATTTCATATCCTGCTTGATGAACATTTTCACAGGTGATTAGCCGTCTAAAATGGGAGGATTCCAGTATAAAAATTTGTTGCAATTTATTTAACCAATCTTTTATCGTTGGACATTTGGGATATTGCCTTTAATTTTGGTTGCTTTGGGCTGTTATAGAGGTGCCGTTAACATCTTTGCTACACTAGTTTTTACATAAATCCTTGATGATGTCCTTTGAATTCCCGTAAGTGGACTTGCTAGACCAAAGCGTATTCGATACATAATGCCAACTTGTCTTCTATGAGTGATTTTAGTCTTTTATACTCCTACAGGCAATTTCATAGGATTTCAAAGGAGTTGCTGTTTCAAAAGAGTTGCTGGTTTCCTTAACTGTCAAATCCCGCCCAACGAGGGCTCCGGGCCTCTTTCACGTTTTCCCGCCTACTCCGCACACCACCCTCAGCTCCAAGACACCCCGCCCCTCGCCAGGCTGGCCCGCCCCTTCCTTGCTCCCGCACCGATTCTGTCCAATCAAAAGTAGGAGTCGTCCTTAGCACCGCCGTGCGATTGGTAAGATGAAGTGTCCATTGTGCTCGGGGGCGGGCAGAGCGGGCTGACGGACATGGCGACGGGCCAGTGTGAGCGGGGCGTGCGTGGCGTGCGTGGCTTGCTGGCCTGGAAGCACTGGACCTGTGAGGTGTGTGGACCGGTGCCGGTGAGAGGCTTTGGCCGACATGGCTCCCAACGCACCAGTGGCCGAGCCCGAGTATCCTAAAGGCATCCGGGCGGTGCTGTTGGGGCCTCCCGGGGCTGGCAAAGGTACCCAGGTGAGCGGCGGCATCGGGCATGGCGGCAGAGCCCACGAACTCCAAGGTCAGAGCGGCCGGAGATCCGGAAGCTCTTTTCTTGCCCAGGAGCGGGCGGTGGGGCTGAGGCCTAGGGGACTGGCCGGAGACTCGGGTTCTGATGAGGCATTTGGGGGGAGTGTTCAAATTGGAAGTTGTGGGGGTCTTAAGTTGGGCTTGGAGTGCTTGAGGGATTTAACTTGTGTCGGGTGGGAATCTGAGGGCCGATTAGGTTAGAGACTGAAAGACCTGGGGGATAGGGTGAGCTCCGGGCTAAGGCATCTGGATCACAGGGTGAACGAAGGCAAGAAGTTTTATGGCCCATATTCCCTGTGAGTTGGGGGTAAATTGTCCAGAATCAAGATTACTTTCTAGGCACTAGGGATAGGGGGACTTACTTTGATAATGATTAATGACAGGAGCTGGGACAAGGGGAGCATCTCCAACACTTGGGGCAGAGTGGGGCCTGACATGTGCTGATTAGGGGCACTGCCAAGAGAAGTGAGGTATGACCTGTGTGAGTCAGTTAAAGTGGGGGGATGGGAGAAAAACCTAAGACTCCCTATTTATCGGATACTTGGGGGGTAGTGGTGTATAAAATTGGATTATAACCTGGGGAAACTATGGAGGTTCTGGTTAGGACCCTGAGTCAGAACCTTCTAGAAGTGCCCAGATGAAGGATTGGAAATGCTCAGTGTGCCTCTCCTTGGGATTGGGATCTGAAGCCAGTGAAAGCTAAGCAGTTTAGGATGATTCAAAATGATTTTAGGTGAGCTTGAAACTTCCTCCATCAACAGGTAAGAGAACAGGCCCAGCAAGATCAGGTAGCTTTCCCAAGTTAGTGAAATTGGTTTCATTTTCCTGGGACCCCAAGAAGCCATGGAGCTTCAGAAGGATTACAGTCTGAAGTTACCTTCTACCCTAGTAGCAAATTGCAGGAGCCTCACTTGGCATCTGGACCCCCTCCAGATCTTCCTACTAGGGTCTGACATTGCCCCCCACACTCTAGGCTTCTGGCTCTTGCTTGTCTTTAGGCTTTAAAAAGGGAATGCCTTGAAAGCTGAGCTCCAAGTGAATGGGTATCTGGGTCCACTGTTCTCTTCCTAGCACTTGCTAAGTTTAAAAAGTCTTGGCCAGCGGGTCCAGGAGCTCACACCTGTAATCCTAGCACTCCGGGAGGATCGCTGGAGCTTGGGACTTCAAGATCAGCCTGAGCAAGAAAGAATGAGATCCCATCTCTACCAAAAATAGATAAATTAGCCAGGTGTTCTAGCAGGCACCTGTAGTTCCAGCTACTTGGGAGGCTGAGGCAAGAGGATAACTTGACCTCAGGAATTTAAGGTTGGTGTGAGCTATTACACCATGGCACTCTGTTGAGGGCAACAAAGTAAGACTCTGTTTCAAAAAAAAAAAAACTTGACCCAACAAACTGTTTTACTCATTCTTAGGAACCCCTGTGTCACCCAACACATTACTTGGTATTTAATAGGGATGAATGTCACAGGTTAGTGTGGGTGATAAGCAAAAGTCTTAAACACTCAGTTCATTCCTTTGACTTTGCTTTCTGTCCCTGGGCAGTAGATCAGGAAAGACTACTTTTTCTTTTCTCTCCATAGACTTAGCTGCTTCTTCCTTGGAGCACATGCGTACGTAATCTCTGTCCTCAGTGTTGCTGACATCTCTTTCCTGTTGCTACTGCACATACTTATTAGGTAACCTGTAGCCTAGGGATGTTTAATCCTAGGCTCTGCAGACTTTTGCTGAGTGACCAAGCAGAAACAGTGTAGCTCAAATGCATTGATTTTTTTTTTCTTAACTCATATTGAAGTTAATGATTTCAGTAATTATGAAATGGACTGAAAAGCCCTTGTCCCAGTACTGAGACATGGGCTTTTTAGTCTGTCAAACTATGTAATTTCTGTGCCTTGTTCTCTCCTGAAATCGTGGGATTAATACCTATTTTACTCATTTAACATTTCATGAGGGCAGCACCTGTGGCTCAAAGGAGTAGGGCACTGGCCCCATATGCCATAGGTGACGGGTTCAAACCCAGCCCTGGCCATAAACTGCAAAAACATTTCATGAACACCTAACATTGGAGATAAAGCAGTGAATAAGACTGATAAGGTCTTTGCCCACACTGACTAAAAGTTCACAAGGAGACTGAAAGATTGTATGTGTGCATAAAGCACCCGTAAGTACCTAGATGACAACCTGGCATGTAGCAGGCTCAATAAATAGTGATCCCCTTATCTTAGTAACACATCTCCACACTCTTCAACTTAGATGTATTTTGGTGTAAAAGATGATTTATTCAGGTAGTTTTGAAGGAAATTATATTTAATGCACTGATTTATGAGGGTGCATATATGGTAGGAGTTAAGAGAAGAGTTTGTGGAAGTAGAAGAGATGTGATTAGAGCTGGGAATTGAGGAAAGGGTAAGATTTACACAAAAGAAGGTGTCAGTTAACCTCTGTACACCTTCTTTTCCAGAGTTGGGACAGTAGGAATACTAGTGGTTGTATGTAGTTTTATGGAGTTTAAAAAAAAAAAAAAGCTCATAAATCAGAAGTTGCAAAGTTGCTGCCTGCAGCAGCATGTAGCCAACAGGTACATCCCACACACCCTTACTTTTAATTATGAAGAGTTTTGAATACACAAAAGAAGACAGGATAGTATAATGAGCACCATATACCCATTATTCAGCCCCAGCAACCTTCAACTGGTGGCCATTGCTTCCCCATCCACTCTCCCAACACAAATTGTTAATAAGCAGCTCTCAGGCATCATAACATTTCATTTGTAAATACTTTGGCATGGATCTCTAAAAGAGAAGGATTTTTTTAAAAACATAAACATGGTATTCCCTTGAAAATTAATCTTTTTTTTTTTTTTTTGAGACAGAGTCTCACTTTGTCATTCTTGGTGGAGTGCCATGGCATCACACCTCACAGCAACCTCAAACTCTTGGGCTCAAGTGCTTTGCTTGTCTCAGCCTCTCAAGTAGCTGGGACTACAGGTGTGCCCCACAACACCTGGCTATTTTTAGAGACGGGGTCTTGCTTTGGCTCAAGCTGGTCTTCAGCTCCTGAGCTTAGGCAATCCAGCCACTCAGCCTCCCAGAGTGCTAGGATTACAGGAGTGAGCCACTGCGCCTGGCCTAAAATTAGTCATTTTTAATAGCAGTCAGTTTTCAAATGTCCATTTGTCTTGCACATGTGATGATTTTAAGTCTCCTTAATAAGTTCCCTGGGTAGTTTGTCTTGGAAGTATTATCACTCATTCTGAGAATTTCCACTTGTATCCCCGTGATGTATTTAACATTTTCCTCTGTCCTATTTCCCATGGAGTGATAGTTTGATCCATACAATTAATTTGATTCAGGTTCACTTATTTGGCCTGACTACACAGATGGAGCTGTGCTCAGTTAGGAGGCCTGTGGTGTCTGCTTGTCTTTGGTGTGTGTAGCCATAGCTCTTCAGTGCCAAGGTCCAGTAATTCATTATTAGTGGCAAAATGGCAAAACAATTATGTCATTCCTTGTTCATTTATTAACTGAAATATTCCTATAAAGAGAAGCTTTCCCCCATCTACTGTTTGGTTACCCAGTGATATGGTTTGTACAGAAAAGGCAGGATATGTGCTTGATTTCTTCTGTGTGTTGGCTTTCAGAAAATTAAGTTGACCACAGAGTGTTTTTGATTGTGAAATTTTTCTTTAAAATCCAGAGCTCCAGTTTCTCTTGAGAAATCATTGCCTGTGGCTTACATTTGTCTTACTCCCTTCATTTGCATTGTCTGTTTGGCCACTGTTGATAGATGTTTGCAATGAAAAGGACTATGCAGGGGTCAGGAGAGTACATGGACCATCCAAAGTAGCAACACTACTCCCTAATGTGGCTGGCTGGGTGCAGAGGCTCACACCTGTAATTCCTAGCACTGTGGGAGGCTGAGGCAGGTAGATTACTTGAACTCAGGAGTTCGAGTCCAGCCTGAGCAAGAGTGAGAGCCCATCTCTAAAAAATAGTTGGGCATTTTGGTAAACGCCTGTAATCCCAGCTTCTTGGGAGGCTGAGGCAAGAGGATCACTTGAGCCCAAGAGTTTAAGGTTGCTGTGAGCTACGACACCACAGCATTTTACTGAGGGTGACAAAGTGATACTCTGTCTCAAAGAAATAAAATAAAATAAAATCCCTAATGTGGGGCTAGTGACTAGTGCCCACTCAGTAATATTTGCCTTCTTCCTGCTAGCGCTTCCTCTAATACCTGCATAACTCAGTATTTCATGTACATTATGTTAGGTGAAATAATGTTTCCTTTTAAAACTCTGCTTTTAACTTAAACACTTGAAAACTACCTGTTTTGCATCAACATAATGGTTTTTTTTTTTTTTTTTTTTTTTGAGACGGAGCCTCAAGCTATCCCCCTGGGTAGAGTGCCATGGCATCACAGCTCATAGCAACCTCCAACTCCTGGGCTCAAGTGCGTCTCCTGCCTCCGCCTCCCAAGTAGCTGGGACCACAGGCTCCCGCTACAACACCTGGCCATTTTTTGGTTGCAGCCATCATTGTTGTTTGGCGGGCCCCGGCTGGGGATTCGAACCCGCCACCTTAGATGTATGTGGCTGACGCCTTAGCTGATTGAGCCACAGGCGCCGAGCCATCATCAACATAATGTTTAAAACATCTAGAATACTTGAGTTTGTTATTTTATTTAAATAACTTCATTACCCTGTCTCCCTTTTGGGGTTGGATATTCCTGCAGTATGGTCAAAACCAAAGGCATGTTTCTTGTTTCCTGCCAGTCCCTCATTTCTTCACGTGTCAAATTTATACCAATTCTTGGAGGCCAGGTGCACTTAGGTACTCAGCTACCCTGTTACAGGAAAGGCTTGTTATTTATGTCAGTGCAGTGATAAAACAATTCTGGGAAACCCATGTTCTTATTCCCCTTTTACAGTTGGAGAAACTGAAGTTCAAATGGCTTATTCTCTGAGCTATGTAGCAAGTAGTTGGCCAAGCTTGCAACTGAATGACTCCAAAGTTCTCTTTCTACTGCTGTCTACTGTCTAAGGTTAAAATTTTCCCCTCTATGCATGTCAGGAAGATAAAATAATTACAGCATAGTCACTTATGTCATAGACCCTGGGCTAAAGACTTTAAATGCCTCATCTGATTTAATCCTTCAACACTCAGGAGGTATATAGGTATCTTTTACTGATAAAGAATCTGAGGCCCGGAGGCTGTATCTTGCCCCGGAATATACACATAGTAGCAAAGGTTGGATTTGAACTCCTGTCTGTCTTGACTCTTGAGTAGAGTCATCATTTTACATTGTTGCTGTGTAATCTAGTTGGATAGGCAGAAATGATTATCCAAGAAAAAAGTACAAACCAGTTCAGGGCAGCTTCAGGTGAGAGACTGACAAATGCTGGGTTTAGTTAGGGATAGAATGATTATTTGTTGAAGGTCTCCTGTTTATTCTTCTGCCCACCCAGTGAGGTTGTAATGATATCCTCAATAAGTTAAGAGGCAAAGCTGAAATTCAAACATATGTTTCTGTGACTTTTTTTTTTAAGTGATGTGATACATACATAGAGAAAGTTGTGAGTATTATGAGCCAGCAGCTTGATGGATTTTTACAACGTGAATACACTTGTGTAGCTTACACCCATTATCAAGAAATAGAACATTGCCAGCACATGTGAAGTCCTCCTATGTTCCCTTTCAGACACACACACGCCCCTCCCTTAAGGAGAACCACTAAGGCTTTATGGGTTGTTTATTTAAAAGTCATAGTGTTGGCTCGGCGCCTGTGGCTCAGTCGGCTAAGGCGCCAGCCACGTACACCTAAGGTGGCAGGTTCGAATCCCCAGCCCGGGCCCACCAAACAACAATGACGGCTGCAACCAAAAAATGGCCGGGTGTTGTGGCGGGTGCCTGTGGTCCCAGCTACTTGGGAGGCTAAGGCAGGAGACTCACTTGAGCCCAGGAGTTGGAGGTTGCTGTGAGCTGTGATGCCATAGTACTCTACCCAGGGGGAAAGCTTGAGGCTCCGTCTCAAAAAAAAAAAAAAATCCCATGTATTTTATTATTGACAAGGAGGAAATTATAAATGCATATAATGTGATGATGGATGGATGGATGGATAGATAGATAGATACAAAGAAGAGAAAGAAATAAAAGCAAAGAGAGAGAGACAGAGACAAAGAGTCAGAGACAGACATTTTCAAATGTGTCAATTTCTATTTATGTGTAATACTGTAGGAAAAATTTCCAAATAAAATAAAATCAATTCAAGGCTCCCAAAATAAACCTAACAATTAAAGAGGTAAGTGGTAAGTGCCATCCTTTACCACACAGGATATAAAATAAGTTTGCATTTGCAGGGCCTTACTTTATAAACTCTTGCTAGTGATTGCTAATTAGAACAATATCTTTTTAATCAAATATATTTAGCTTGTGATCAGACTCTAAAATTTCCCTTGACTTCCGATTTCTAAATAAGAGTTATCCTGGGAGAATATCTTAGTAGTGAAATATCTGAAATTGAAACAAAATTTCATGGTGGATTTGAAAAGGAAGATCTGAGGAAGATTTCTATAGTGAATTGTTTGTGTGCCAGTAAATTCTCTAATAGATATTTCACCAGTCTGCTAAAGTTTCATTCAAGAAAAATAATATAACAGATGAATGTATTTCATGTTTCCCCTCCAAAAAATAGTTACATATTTTTTAAAGACCTACAAATTTTTAACATGTGCTTCTCAGAAAATCTTTCTCCTTGAGACTTAGAAAAATATTAGACTTTTGTTGAAAAGAGACAAGCAATCTAAACATTAAGCTCTTTGAAGAATTAAGTGAATACATCTATATTTTGAAATTACATAGAAAATAAATTATTGTATATTGAGGCCCTAATGACAGCATCATCAGAGTTATAATAAACAATAACATGATTTTCTGTTCTTAAAGATTATGGCTGGAATGTCTTAGAGTATAAAATAATTTTAGAGAAAATAAAATCACTCTTTCTCATTGGTTCTATCAACTTTTAACAACTGATCTTTCAATAAAGTTTCTAGAAAACTTCCCTGAACGTTGTATTTTTACATTCAGAAATGAAGGGAGCATAACTCCTGTTATGTCCTTACTTGTGCTTATTTGTCTATCTCATTAAACTCATTACAATAAAAATGGACAGTAATAATGTGTCCAATGAGGTCTAAAATTAAATATAATTTCAGTTTTTTAGATATCCAGCATGCTACACCTATTTCCAAACAAGAATTCTCCCCAACATTTAAGAATGAAAAAAATATTTTATGTTAAATTGTATCAATGGATTTTTCAAAAGACATTTTCTTGTATACTCCAGACAATTATGTGAAAATAATTTGTTTACTTCATTAAAATTATTGCCATTTTAAAATTATACCCCATCATTGCTAACATGTAAGTACTGAGGAAACACAGGAACATAAGACTTCTCTGTCTGTGTTTAGTTATATAGTTATTTCAGTAGGTAATATATACAATGTGGTTTCCAAAAAGCATAAATGATACAAATGGGAATACAAGAAAAAATCTGTTTCTCACATCCTAGTCCTTCATTTCCCTGAGGCAACCATAGCTGATACTTGATTACTTATTATTCCAGAGATAATTTATGAAAATATAAATATACCAGTATATGTACAGATATACAAACTTTTAAACACATGAAAAACAGCTTTCATTCATCTTCCTGTGAATGTATGCCTAACAGGCATCCTGCCAGACTTCACCAAACCTTGTCCCCAAATCTTAGAGAAAACTTCCTTCTCCACAGGGCCCAATCCCCACTGCAGGTCACTTTGCATTAACTGTTTTATCTTTTCTACAATAATTCTCAGTATTTGAGATTATCTTTTAAAATTAGTTGACTTGTTTACATTTTCATTTCCTGTCTTCCACTATTAAAAAATAAGCTACTTGAGAAAAGGAACTCTGTTCCACTCACTATTTGAAATCTCTGGTATCTACAGCAGGCTTAGCAGGTATTAAGCATTGATACTTTTCTCATCAGCTTTCTTCACTTAATAATATGTATCAAATATCATTCAGTTTTATAGAAAATACTTTTACTTGTCACATGACATGTCACTCTCTGAATGTGCCATAAAGACATCTAAGTCATTCTATTATTTTGCTAAGACAAATAACATTGCCATAAATAACCCTGGCATATGTATACTTTTGGATAAATTCCTAAAGTAGAATCTCTGAATTGAAGGGTAATTTTATGTTGATATGTTTTGTCAAATTATTCTCTTAGGAGATTGTTCCAATTTAAGTTCTTACACAATGTATGAACATGAGGGGTTCCAACGATTCTCATCAATCCTGTGTAGGTAAAATAGGGTTATTTTAATATTATTTTCATTCTTGTGATTGAATTTGAGCATATTTTTACACCTTTAAAAATCAATGTATGTTTTGTTGTTGAATAGTTCTGTACACATAATTTTATCAGTAGTTTACTGATTTATGAGCTTTTAATAAGTGAATAAAATATGTCATGTGCTCTCTTTTGAGTGGGTTTTACATTTTCTATATGCTTACAATTTTAATTTTTGCACATCAGATCTCTCACTTCTTTTATAATTGTTCCGTTTACTATTGTGTTTATGGACTATCCCATTTCAAGACCATAAAAAGTATCATATGCTTTCTATTATTTATTTTTATGGCTTCAATTTTTCATAATAATTGTGAGTCATCTGAAATTTATCTCCTTGTAAGAAATGAGGTTGGAATACAAAGATTTTTTTCCATATGGCTAGCCAGTAATCCCAGTTCTATTTATTGAATCAGACTTCTTTTCCAACCAACCTGGAATTTCATCTTCATTATGAACTAAACGATTAGGTTCAGTTTCTGGATTCCCAATTTTGTTTTATTTCTTTGTTGTCTACATATGCTATGATATATTATGATATATTTCAATTTTTCATGGAGTTCATCTCCTCTCACTGCACTGTTTTACAGTTTCTTCAACTATATGTGTAATTATGAACTTAAGAAAAATTAGGCTAAATCCAAGAAAATTCATATATTTTATTTGAATAATTGTATATGTTAATTTATATATATAATCAACACTGTTATAGCATATTTTTAAGAATTGTGCTATCCCACGAATTACTTTTTTCTCTCAATATGAGCCTTTTTAAAAATTTTATACTTTTCTTAAGTTTATTTTCAAATCTTATTATTTCCTTTTGCTAATTGAGATAAAGAATTCCATCACACTTATGAATTGCTTCTCATTTAGAGAGGCCACTGATTTATATATATTAATTTGTATTAAACAAACTTACTATTTTTTTTTTTACTTCATCAGGCTTTTGGTGATTCATGTATTTCCTTTTACTTATTTTTATCTCAATCTTTTAAAAGATGTATTGAATTTTGTTACATTTATGGTGTATATAGAGAAGTTATTTCAGTATGGGCAGTTATGTCAACCTTTTGTCTCTTTTTGACAAATCTATTCATGTTCATTTACAGCTTATTTAATGCCTATTAATTTTCAAACATTATTTCTCAAACTACTGCATTCATACATTATGACATGATTAATAAATCACAAACTTATAAGTTTAGTTAATTAGATAACTTCAAATATTTGAGTGTTGATCCAAATTTAATTAATTATATGTCTTACAAACCTAAGATATATATATATATATACAGTCATGCCTTGCTTAATGGTAAGATACATCCATCATTAGTCTACAAACATCACAGAGTGTATTTACACAAACCTAGATCGCATATGTAGCCTGCTGCACACCTAGGCTGTAAGATATGGCCTAGGGCTCCAAACCTACCCACCTGTACAGCATGTTACTGTACTGAATACTGTAGACAGTTATGAATCTAAACATTTCTAAAAAAAAAAAATGATGCATTATACTGTGACATGACAATGACTATGATGTCTCTAAGCTAGGGGACTTCTTCAGGTCCATTACAGTCTCATGAGACCACTGCCATATATGAAATCCCTCACTGGCTGAAATATTGTTATACAACAAATGACTATAATACTTTTGAATGTTTCAAACACTTTAAAATGTAAATAAAGTCATTATAGACTACTATAATGATCACAAATAAATAGTTACAAAATTGCTAATACCATTGCATCAAATTAATTAGTTTTTCCTGTTCTTATAATTACTCTTTTTTATTCTTTTCTTTTTTTTGCAGTTAAAATATCATGTGCCTAACCTAAAATATTAGTGTTGTCAGTGTGCTGAAATAGCATGCCTGTGGTTCAGTGGGTAAGGCACCAGCCCCATATACAGAGGGTGGTGGGTTCAAACCCAGCCTCGGCCAAACTGCAACAACAAAAAAAAGATAGCCAGGCATTGTAGCAGGTGCCTATAGTTCCAGCTACTTCAGAGGCTGAGGCAAGAGACTTGCCTAAGCCCAAGGAGTTGCAAGTTGCTGTGAGCTGTGATGCCACAGCACTCTACCAAGGGTTAATAAGTGAAACTCTGTCTCAAAAAAAAAAAGTGATAACAGACAGTAGATGACCAGGAACACAAGATTTGTTTGTGCCTTTATACTCTAGCTTGATATCAAATTTCATAGGTTTTTGGGGGGTTTTTTGCACTTTTTGTCCGGGGCTGGGTTTGAACCTGCCACCTCCGTTATATGGGGCCAGTGCCCTACTCCTTTGAGCTACAGGCACTCATTTTGTGAACTTACTCTTATTTCTAACTTGGATTTGATCTGGATCTATAAGATTTTTACCAATTTTTTTCACCCACATGAGATTTTTTTTTAACCTCTGATCAACCAATAAAATATACAATATTGCCAGAGTTATAGTTTTGTTTTTTGGTGACTCATTCACGAAATACTATAATAGTCTATGCTTATAAAAATAATAGGTATAATTTATTCCAAAATTCAAGTTAAACATCCTGATTTTTATAATTCGTTCTTTAATGATGGCTGAATTATTTTGTATATTTATAAGATAAGAATATAACTTTTCCATCTGGATAAGCACATTTACTAAAGTCCTTATCATTTAACAATTACTGTGTTTTGGCATTTATTTTATTTGCCAATTTTCTACATATGTATTGGTCTGTTCTGCCTCTCTCTGTATTAATATCACAATGCCTTAGCAATTATACTTTAAAACAAATATTGATGTTTTATAAGTGAACCCCTAAATAGCTTATTATTTTAAAAAATTGTTTGGTTATTGTCTGTCAAAATTCTTCCATACAAGTTTGATAAATTGGTCAAGTCCTGTGAAATGCCCAAATTGAATCGAATGCATAGCTCTATCTCTTCAAAGTTTATAACTATTTGAAATACTTTTTTAAAGTTTGGTCATTCAATATGATGTTTTCTACAGATTTCTCTTAGGTATCTTTTATGAAATTTAAAAAAGTTCCTCATGGTTACCTAAGGCTTTATATCTCAAATTTTCCTCACAATTTTTAGCTGTTTTTTTTTTTCCTTTAAACCCTTTGGTTTTTATCTTAGTTGTATATCTTTTATTTCATGGATTATTATTCTTTTTATGGATCTTATCTTTCAATTACTACTTTGTATTCTAAAGACAGATTTTTCTAAAGACTTTTTCAGATTGCTCATTTTTTCATCTCTTCTAGATTTAATTAATTTTTTATTATTGGGTTTTATTTGTTCTTGCATTAAGATTCATTTATATGCTTTAGAATTGTTATCATATTCATCTCAAGTAGCATGAGTTGGCTTTTATCTGACCTAATTAAAATTACATTTTTCTGTTAGCAAAAAGAAAGCAGTAGTTTTAACGAATGCGATCAGGTGAGTTTTATTCTATTTTCGTTTGTTTTTTCCTCACCTAACAAGATATACAGAGTGAAGAAGTCATGACCCACTGCCGTACTTGGCGGAGGATGACATCAAGAAAGGGGGTTTGCTCTGTCTTCATGCTGTCATCTGTAATGTGGGACTTGATCCTCACAGTCTCAGTGGGACAGTTGCACCTCCATCATGTTACTTTTTCAGGCAGAAATGTTAGGAATACCCCAAGGATTCTCTTCTAACAAGATTATATTTACACGGAGAGGCCCTTACCCCAAACTAATTCTGTCATCTCAATGACTAGAAAGGGATCACAATCTAGTTCTCAAGGTAAGTGAAAAATAAAGCATTTTTATTTACATAACCTGTAGCAAAGAAAGCTAAGGGGGAATATTTACACTGACTGGTCAGTAATTGTCCTGTATTTGGTTCCTTCGTCTCTCTTCTCTATAGTTCCTTGTTTTCCTAAGACTGTATTCATTGCCTTATCTCATGTAAAATCTTATCAAACAACTTTCCACAACCCTGTTTCGGGGGGCCTATTTATCTCTAGATGCAGATGGCACACCCTTAACCTTTTTTTTTTTTTCTGTTATATTCTGATCATATGGAGTTTTTTTTTTTTTTTTTTTTTTTTGAGACAGAGCCTCAAGCTGTCACCCTGGGTAGGGTGCTGTGGCATCACAGCTCACAGCAACCTCCAACTCCTGGGCTCAAGCGAATCTCCTGCCTCAGCCTCCCAAGTAGCTGGGACCACAGGCGCCCGCCACGACGTCTGGCTATTTTTTTGGTTGCAGCCGTCATTGTTGTTTGGCGGGCCTGGGCTGGATTCAAACCCGCCGCCTTAGGTGTACGTGGCTGGCGCCTTAGCCGATTGAGCCACAGACACCGAGCCACATATGGCTTGGTGTCATATGGAGATTTTTTGTGTGATGAAAGGGACAACCAAAACAAGTCCTGAAAATATTCTCTTGACTAGAAGTACACATCATTTTACATTTCTATTTTAAGGTACCTGAGACTTAATGGTACTTTCAAAAACTGTATGTGTCACATATATCCCTTATACAGCTTTCCCTTATGTTAGCTGTCACATAGCACCATAGAACAAATATCAAATAAGAAGTTAACCTTGAACCAGTACCCCTAAACTAGACAATTTGTTTTGATTCTCCCTCTCTCCACTGCATCCTTTTTCTGTTCCAAAATGCAATTCGGGAACCCCCATCGCCATTGTATATCTCGTTGGTCTCCTCCAAATAATTCTTAATTTTTCCTTGTCTTTGACAATGATAATTTTTCAGTTATTGTGTATCTGAAAATGTATTTCTTTAATATTTTCCAGTTTTCAAGTCCGGGTAATGTGCTATTGGAAAGAATGCCACCAAGGTGACATGCTCTTCTCAGGACCTAGGTCACATGGCTTCTTAATCACAGTGGCTCCTGCCAAGATTCTCCACTATAACATTATTTTTCCCCTTAGTAGCTACTAAGTGTTTGGAAAAAGCGACCCTGAGTTTGTGCAAATGTACTGTTTATATTTAACTTTCACCCCAGATTTTAGCGTCTGTCAGACCATCTTTCCCTGAAGCAATTACTACTACGATGATTTTCTATTTTGCTTATTCCATCTAAATTTATTAATTGAAATTCTTTAGTAGGAAATAGTCATCCCAACTTCCCCACTTGTCCAGTTATTTATGGATTCCTTCTCATTCTTAAAATTCAAATTATCATCCAATGCCATCGTTATTTCATCTGTTGCTCAAAGCTGTTTTAGTTGTGGCCATTGGGAGCTTTTCCATACGGGTTCTTGGACTCCTATCTTTTCTTTTATCTTTTTGTTTTTTAGCATTCCCTTACTTTCTGGAATGACAAAATATTTTAGTTTCATCAAAATATTCCAGTTGCATTCAGTAATTCCTTGTCTGAGTCCTGGATTAACTTGGTCTCCAAGAAGACTTGTGTCCCTTCACTGGGGAAAGATATTTAGACACCATGCTCTGCATGCTGGAGGCAGTAGCTGCTGCTCAGCTGTCTCTGCTTTTACTCCTTTTTAGTGACTTGAGCTAAAAAACACATCTGTAGACTAACCCATGTGGATGTACACTCACCGTACATAAACACTTGTCCTTACCTCTGTATCTCTCTACCTGTATTTACAACTTTTTGAAGTCCATATTGATAACCCTGACTTGCATATAGTACCACAAAAAAAATTTTTTTGGCGTATTTGTCTCATTCTCAGGTCACGAAAAACCTGGCTCTCATCTAATCATTAGCTTAATTCTAGTATTTAATTAAAGAATTACTAACACATATTCCTGTGAGATATATATAAAAAAAGAAAACACCAAGAACACCACAGCACGTGTGTGGTGTTCAGTAGTCTTATACGATCCTACAATACAGTATCTTATGAAGTTGCTTACCGTTCAAAGCAATTCCAAAGGTACTTAAGTAAGATCTTTTTCTGCGTCCCCTTCAGTGTGATTATGTGATTCACTTATAACGCAGATTCATTTATCACGATGAGTGTTCCACTCATCCCTGCCTACTTTCATACCCAGGTATTTTTTTTTTAATGTATTCAGCACAATTCACTCCTTATGATGTACAATTCCATGGAGTTTTGACAAATGAATAAAACTGAATATCTAAACAGAACAGTGCCAACACATCCAAAATTTCCCTCTACAGTCCCTTTGTAGAAAACCACTGCCTTGAACCCAGGGCCCTGGCCCTTTTCTCTGTTTTCCATCTCTATCGTCTCACTTCTTTTCGAGTGTCAGATAGAGGAAATCACAAGGTAGGCAGCTTATTGTGTCTGGGAAAGTACCTTTAAGATTTATTTGCGTTATTGTATGAATCAATAGGTTTTGTTCTGTTATAGCCAAGTGGCATTTCACTGTATGGATGGACCACAATGTGCTTATTCATACAATCTGTAAGTGGCACCTGGGTTATTACCAATTTTTAGAGAACATGAATATGTTATGAACCTTGATATGCAGATTTATGTGTAAATACAGTTAGCATTTCTCTTATTCATATCCTTAGAAATGCAATTGCTAGATAAATGATAGATGTATGTTTAAATAGTTAAGAACTGCCAGACTTTTTCCCAAAATAACTATCTTTCCAGCGTTCTTTGAAAGTTCCAAATGCTTCACATCCTAGGCAGCTATTAGTACTGCCAGTTTGTGGATTTGTTTTTGTCATTGTTGTTTTTAGTTTTAGCAATGTTAGCAGGTGTATAGTGATTTAGCATTGAGTTGGAACTTTCATCTACTCACTGGCTTTATGACTTGGAACAAGTTATATAAGCTTTCTGCTTCAGTCTTCTAAACTGACAAAAAGAGTTACTAAAAGTGCCAACCTAGTAGACGTTTGAGAATCAAATGAGACAATGAGCAGACAGTCTTTAATGGTGTCTGATATGTGTTCTTCAAATAATATTAGTTTCTAATTATGTTTTTATTTTTAAAAATATTTACTTGCGGTCTCAAATGACAAAAATAATGTGATCTTATTGTAACAGGTGAAACAATGTAAACAAGGGTATACAAAGGCAGATATAAGAACCTTTACCAGGTCCCCACCCCACAGCCTTCCTATAAACACAGACAAGCAGGTCAACACACATATACAGTGTTGGTCTGTCGCTTGTGCAGACCAAAATAGCATCATTCCACACATATTATTTCATGATTTTTATTTGTCACCTGATAGCTGACACTGCACCGCCGACATTCCTGTAAGTCAGTGGGTATCGACCTAACAACATATGTTGCTTATTTTCTTATGCACATTTTATAAAATTTTATATGAATGAGATCATAGCATGCATTCCATACTTATTTAGTGCAGTCTTTTTCTTTTTGGCTACTTTCTCTCTTCCCTAATTTATACAAGTTATTGAACCCCACATAACAGAGTGGAGACTGGCTACCCCCATCCTCAGGCACTTCTAACTGCAGGGGTGGCCCACATTATGAGTATACATCCTCCTACATTTTGTTCCATTTCTAAATGAACATATAAAGACTTGCAAAGGGATGCATATAATTAGCTATGTATTAATATATTACAATTATTAAAATTAAAATTTTAGATATTTTGAAAAACAGGTTTTGAAGTTTTGAGAAGAGGCAAAGATGCACAATATTTATTTAGGAAAGTAGAAAAGATGATGAATTTAGGCAAATTTGGTCTAGATAGCAGGACGGTATTAAAGGCTCAGGTGAAACGTCTAGTGAGACATGCCACCATCACAGCTTCGCCCCAGCCACACTCACCTACAGGGATTGCGAGGTTCAAATAAGCAGAGCATTAAAAACTGCGGTTTTGCCCAAGAATTACCAGAAAATAAGAATGTGCCAAGATACCTGAATTTCTATGCAATAGAGTTTTTAAAATGATGGATTAAGATAAGCTGCCATAAGGAAGCCATGGAGGAGACCAAGGACACAGAATAGGTGTTCATACATTCAGTGTACTGTGGCCCCTAGCAGGGCCAGTACACTGTCAGAGTGATAGCTCAAAGGAAATCAATGAAATGCTTTAAATTAAGATTTCAGAGAACTTGCTAGTAAAAATATCTGGATTATGATCAGGATTTCACGACAGAGCGAGGCAGATAGGATGAAGAAATTAAGAAAATAAGAACTCAGAATGTTAGAAGGCTCTTAAATGTTTTGACAGGAGTGGGAGTGAAGATGAAAGTAAGCCAGGATCTAAATGACTGATAAGTTCAGAAAATATCATCAATCAATCAATAAAATAGCTGGAGGGATAATACAGCCTGGTGGCGTGACACCTAAACCTGGGGGAAGTCAGGGAGTAGAGGGCAAAAGGTGTAGAAACACCCAGGAGAAGCAAAGGGTGAGATGCTCCCTACCACAGAAAGACTGGTACTTGTCACTTTGAAGAAAAACTTAAAGGTTGCAGGGTTCGCAAATAAATCCTAGTTAACAACCAATTAGCTACTGAGAAGGGAAAGGTTAAAAAAGAGCTGAGCATGCAGTTTAAGAAATATTGTTAAAATGGGCCTTGCCATAAGGCTCAGAGGAAGAGCTGAAGTATTTGAGTGGGGATTAAGCGGTAAGGGTTTAAAAAGGCCGTGTTTGGGCCGAGACTGCTGGCCAAGGGTGATGATGATGAGTCATGGATTTTCTCGGTGACCGACTGAATGAACAAATGAGTTTAACCCTACAAAATCAAGACAGACTTGAGACAATATGCCCATGATGTGTATTAATGTGATCCTACCTAATTTTCAAAACAAGAACAATGTCGTTGCATTTGCAAAGAAAGACAACATATGGAAAGATTTAAAATCTAAGAATCATGTCTTAAGAGGGAAACAATGTTAGATTTCTATGAGATACATTTGGTAATTGCTGGAATTCTTACAAGCAAGCACAATTTCTATCATCTAAATTTATAAAAGCGTAATATGGGCAGAAAATATCAAAGACTTTATATAAGGATGCCAGTTATGTTTAAAAAAAATTCTGGAAAAGAACGATAGCTGTGACCAATTCAAAATGTGCCAAGTTATTAATAGTAAGTAGTTCCCTCTCTAGAGTGACATCACAAAACAGATATTAAACTTTCTAACTGTGAATTTTTCATGACAATCATGTTTTATGAGACACAAGCAGAGAGAATGCAGAGGGAAGGAACAAATGCAGAGCAGAGAGACAGAGACAGAGAGAAATAGAGAAAGGAAGGGGGGCTCTTCTGCTTAAATAGCACATCATTTTTTTCAGAAAGAGTTAAACGTGTAGAGTTTTTTCACTCACACGTATTTTTTAACTACCAGCTTCTCATGGATGTTTCTAAATAGGCCAAGTATATTTCTCTCAAGACTAGGAAAACAGTAATTTTCAAGACAGTCAACATCCCTGCCTTGTGGGAGCTTATTTTCTGGATTGGCATCGTCCAATAGAAACATGAGTGAACCACACTTGTAATTTAAATTTTTCTTAAAGCCATACTAAAAAAGTGAAATGAGATTGGTAAAATTAGCATTAGTGATATATTTTATTCAACCCCACATATAGAAAATATTACCATTTCAATATGTAATCATCCACCCCAAATATTAATTGGACAGCGTATATCACAGAAGCCATGGTCCATCTAAAGCTAAAGAAAAAGAAAATGTTACAAATTGTCAAATATTAAATAAGTAATTTTTATATTGATAGGAATGTTTTGTGTTTGAATTCGTAGTTGTGTGGCTTACTTGACAATTATTTCACTTCAGTATGTGTAGTTTTTAATCTTTCCTCATAATTTTATAACAAAGTTCCCATACCTGAAATAACACTTTCTGTCTCTCCATAAGAAAATAGTTGACTTTATTGGGAGAGAACCCATGTCATTTTGTAATCTGCTGAAATTTACAAATTTCAAATTATTTTTAAAATAATTTTAAAATTTTGTCAGACATTTAATTCTGATTTAAGGTAACTAATAATATTGACTTCTTTTGACTATTGACAGAAATGAAATTCCTTATATAGTTGCTAAAAATGTTTCCTAATGTTATATACTATGCTATATTTAATTTTTAACACACTGAACAAATAATTTTGTTTTTGTTGCTCTGATGCAACACATTATAATTGTAATCCATCATAAATTTTGACAAACCTTTTACTTTTTTTATATTCCCTTAGTCTACATCTCCATTCCATTCTGCACAGCAGTATGTTTTCATTTTAAATCTAATAATGTGTCAATACTTATTTGTAAGCTAAAAATATAATTTAATTATAACTATAGCTATCATAGTTATTTCAATTTAATTAAAATTACAAGTTACATAAGTGTTACTGTAACTCATGCTGACCATGGAAAATATTTATTTACTGTTATTTTTCTGGGCGGCACCTGTGGCTCAAGGAGTAGGATGCCAGCCCCATATACTGGAAGTGGTGGGTTCAAACATGACCCCGGGAAAAAAAAAAACCTGCAAAAATAAATAAATAAAAATAAAAATAATAAAAATATTTTTTATTTATTTTTTTTCTGAGACAGAGTCTCACTTTGTCATTCCAATAGAGTGCTATGTAATCATAGCTCACAGCAACCAAACTCTTGGGCTCAAGTGATCGATCCTCTTGCCTCAGCCTCCCAAGTAGCTGGGACTACAGGTCCCTGCCTCAATACCTGGCTATTTTTAGGAATGGGGTCTCACGGTAGCTCAGGTTGGTCACAAATTCCTGAGGCTGCTAGGCCTCCCAGAGTGCCGGGATTAAAGGCATGAGTCACCATGCCCTGCCCTGTCCACATAACATATTTAAATAAGCATATTACAGTATTCCATGCATCCAAAAAAGACCATTCGAACAGAATGAATTGATGAGTATCAAGTAGATCTGTGATGTGCTTTGCACAATACTAGAAATGCACTGAGATAAAACAATATCTTAAAATGGCACAATACCTAAAGGAAATATCATCCCACCAAAATAATAGCTGTGTTTATTGGGAAATTGTGTACACTGCTTCAGTCTTTAAATTTGAAAATATGGCATTAAACACATTAAAATAGCCATGTGTGGCTAGTTGCCACTGCATTAAAGAGCACATGTCTGGATTTTTACTGTAAATTTTCTTTCACCATTGCATAATCTATATAGTAGTAAAGGGACTAAACCTTTCTCTGGATCTCCATTTTTTTTGGTATAATTGGGATCATACTATGTGGCAAAATTCCTATGAATATTGTACCATTTTAGGGGCAATGGCACATTGGAGATAATCACCATAATAATGCTATTTAGCTTTTTAACTCTCCAAACAATATCTTAAAATTCTGGGGATAATTTTTTATATCCAAGATATTGGTGTGATCTACTAAGAATTATGAGGAACCAAATTTGAAAATGCAAAATAAAATCCCCAGTGCAGATTTTTCTCCCCCAAACAAGTGGTTTTGTACTAGTTCTAATTATTATTGAAAAAAATGAAATTTTTCTCTAATAAACAATCCAAGGAAATTGCAAAGTGAAGAGAAATAAAGGCTAATTTAAAGTTGTGGGACTGCAAACTAATACGTTCCTTTTGGAAAGACGTCTGGAGAACACTTAGAAACTAAAAATAGACCTGCCATTTGATCCTACAATTCCTCTACTAGGCATATATCCAGAAGACCAAAAATCACATGACAACAAAGATATTTGTACCAGAATGTTTATTGCAGCCCAATTCATAATTGCTAGGTCATGGAAGAAGCCCAAGTGCCCATCGATCCACAAAAATATCAATAAATTGTGGTATATGTACGCCATGGAATACTATGCAGCCCTAAAGAAGGATGGAAACTTTACCTCCTTCATGTTTACATGGATGGAGCTGGAAAATATTCTTCTTAGCAAAGTATCTCAAGAATGGAAGAAAAAGTATCCAATGTACTCAGCCCTACTATGAAACTAACTTAAAGCTATAACCCAATTATAGCCCAAGAATATGGGGAAAGGGGAGAGGGAGGGGAGGGGGGAGGATGGGTGGAGGGAGGGTGATTGGTGGGATCATGCCTATGGTTCATCTTATACGGGTACATGTGAATCTTTCTAATTGTAGAATACAAATGTCTTAACACAATAACTAAGAAAATGACATGAAGGCTATGTTAACCATTTTGATGAAAATATTTCAAATTGTGTATAAAAACAGCACCCTGTACCCCATGACTGTATTAATGTACACAGCTATGATTTAATTAAAAAAAAATCACAGAGTAGCTTCATTGGGAAAAATATATATATATATATATTTTCCAGTTATCATTTTTTAACTTTAAAGTAAAAGGTGAATATTAAGTCATTGTACAATTTGATACATTTTGAAATAAACAGAAAAAAATCACGTGTCTCTTCCATTGTCTTTAAGGAGTACCAGATTTAAGCTCAAATTAGCCAAATATTTGTCTGTTCCAATTAAATAAAAATTCTAAAAATATATTATACCTGTAATATTTTTTTCTTCTGCAGAATCTTACAAGTTTTTTTGGGTTTTTTT
>CAUYQV010152160.1:0-37937 GCA_963574575.1 Galagoides demidoff
ATATTGTAAGCATCTGTTTATTTAAGTTATCTTTAATTAGTTACTACTGCTATATAATTTTCTTCATAGAAATCTTGTGAACTTTTGTTACATTGTTACTTTTATTACATTTACATTCTTGATTTTTCAATATTTTTGATGCTGTTGTGAATAGCACATTTTAAAAAGATTTGTTTTCTAATTGTTGTGAGTATATGAGTATGTGAGTAAATTGTTGTGATTTTTATATCAACCTTGTATTCAGCAACCACGCTAAATTTCATTTATTACTACTGATAGTTATCATGTCTCCTCACATGTTCACACATTCTAGTAACTAGCCAAGTTGACTAGCTCCTATCCAAGGACAGACAAATCCAGCGTGCTGCCAGAAACTGGCCTGAAGAACATACACTGACTATTCAAAATGTCATTCTTTTAAAAAGCTTTTGAGCTGGGTGCTGTGGCTCACACCTATACTCCTAGCACCCTGGGAGGCCAAGGCTGGTAGATTGGTTAACTCAGGAGTTCCAGACCCGTCTGAGCAAGAGTGAGACCCCATGTCTCTACTAAAAACAGGAAAACTATTTCCCAGCTAGTTTTTCTTGAAGTACCAGCTACTCAGGAAGCTGAGGCAAGGGCATCGCTTGAGTCTAAGAGTTTGAAGTTGCTGTGAGCTATGATGACTCTACGCCATGGCACTCCGCCCAGGGCAACTGAGTGAGACTCTTTCACAAACAAACAAACAAAAAAACCCTTTAAATGATTAACTCTACTTGAATTGTGGCATTTATCCCTGATTACTTAAGAAAAACACTGTCTAAAATTTTGCTAACTACTACCTGTTGGTGTGCTTGGTGAGATCAACTGAGATCTCAGATACATAATCATTTCAATTATATTACCAGGAAGGAACGTCAGCTATGTGGTTTTAGCCAATGGTTAAGGACATTTTAGAACAATTTTGCTGTCTCTGAGCTATATGGTAGGTAATATTTATAATTGGGAAAAGGAGCAAAGAGCAAAAAATAAGCTCCAACCCAGTGGCCTTCCTAAATCACAGAACGCTGTACCCTACTTTGAACATCTGAAGCCTAAAGACAGTGATCTGACCAGCTGATTGCTGTTGAAGAGGATCACATTACTTTAGATGTAACCATAAGAAGCCACGTGGCCTATATTTGAAGTGAAGAAAACATACACTTGTTTTTTACTGTTTCTTACTAGATGAGATAAAGCTTTAGCACTTTGTTGTTGCCAGCTTTTGCTGTATACTAAACCATCTCCAAACATAATAGCTTAATCCAGTACTCATGTATTTATCTCAAAATCTGAATCAAGAGTTTGAACTTGGCTCAGTGAGGTGGTTCTGGGGCTGTTGGGTAGGCTCAGCTGATCTTGACTGGGTTTGCTGCTAAGTCTGTGGCCAGTTGCCGGGTCTTTGGGGATTGACTGTTGGAAGACGGCTCAACTGGGCAGTTCATCTCTGCTTCCCATCTTCTCTCCTCCTTCACCCGATCAGCCTGGGCTTGTTTGCCTGGTGGTGGTAGCACGGAACCCCAGAGCAACAAGTGGAAGGGTCTGTGCAAAATTTTTTCTTGAGGTTTCTTGGGTTTCTTTAGGTGTGAGTTAGAAGACATTCAACATTTGTTCTATCTCATTCTTTTGGCTAAATCACATGGCAAGGCCACAACCCAAAGAGGGAATAGATTTTTTCACCTGAGATGAAGAACAAGGTAGTTTTTTTTTTTGGTGCACTCTACACCCCTCCCCCCATATACCAAACTGTACTGTTTTGTAATATATTTTTAAGACAGAAGGTTAAATACTGGTAGTCTCAAGCCTATTTAAGTAACTAATAAGAAATAACTAAGGAATTAAATGACTTCATGTTGGGGTTTTAAAAGCCTTGCTTCAATAATGGAGGAAATCCTGGCGGCAGGACTAAGGGATGGAATGTAAAAGATAACTAAGACTGAAAAACTAATTTGGGAAGCTAGCCAGCAATTGACTCACAGCAGGCCCTGCTTCTAAATCCTGAGTAAAGGGATTTTTGAATTATAGGAAAGGCCCTATTTTCTAATAGCCTGTATGCCAGTGCACTATTGGGTGTTAGTATCACTGCTAACACTAAAAGGTTTAAAGGGGTCAAAAAAGTAGACTTTGATCTAGTAAACTTTAGAAATTTAATTTTTTTTTTTTTTAAGTGAGTGTAGAAAGCCTTTCCAGAATCACAGATTTAAAAGAAAATGTGACCGTGGAGATCCGGAAAGCTGCCCGTTTCTTCCTACATGAAAGCAGATTTCTTTCCATTTGCGTTTTTCATGAACGCAAATGAGACCTAACATCAGGTGCTTTACTTTTTAAGTACAATTTCTGAAGTGTGTTGAACTTCTCTACGGGAGATGCTAGCAGGGAAAAAAAAAATCATTTGGTTTTCCAGAGCATGTTGCTGTGTTGGAGCGGAGAAAGGCTGCTCACAACGCTAGAAAGTGACATGATTTCTGATTGTTCTAAACAGAATTGGGAAGAAGAGACTGCCCGAGGATCCCTGAAAAGTGAAACGGGGGAGGCTTTCTAAAGGGGCCCAGCACTTCACAATACAGCTTCATAATGGCTGTGTGGAAATAAATGGATGGGTAGTCTCCACAGAGGCTGGGGCGGGGTGGGCAGTGGGGCAGACCGCTGGTTTTTGAACCATTGGCACACAGCCACTGGAGAAGTCATCTAAATATAAATCAGACCGTGTCATCGCATAAAGCCCTCCAGTGTCTTCACTGCATTTCAAATGAAATCCCATCTCTGTGGGCTCCGGGCCCTGTGTGATCCGGCCCACTTTGTTTTCCCAGGCTGCCTCCTATCATTCTCTGTGGGGCCCTCTGGGCTCCAGCCATAGCCGCCTCATCCCTGCCTCCGAGCCTGTGCCCTGGGCAGTCTGGCCCTTGACTTGGGAAGGTCTTCTTTAGTTTCTCTTGTCATTCCCATTCGGGCTCATGTGCCACCTCTTTGGGGCCCTTCATTGTAACCCTATGTGAAGTCTCCCCCTCCCTGCTGATAGACCAGTTATTCTCTACCCCACTATCTTGCTTAATTTTTTTTTTATAGCACTTTAGACTTAAAAAAAAAAAAAAAACTTTCCTTGTATTTTCCTGTCTCTTAACACTGGAATGCAGTGTGTTAGTATAGGGGACCTTGTTGTCTCATATCTTGTTATGTGTCTTTTATCTCCTGGCCTGGTGTTCAGAAATATCAACGGAACAAAAGAATGAAAGAATTAATTTTTAAAACAAAAACACAGTCCATATGTAAAGTTATTCAAATGTAGTGTAGCTACCATTTATAATTATACAATGAGGACATTGTATGATGAGCTCAGACAGCATCCTTTGTGTGTTGCATTATGTTGACATCATCTGTCACATGGAGACTGGTGGACAGATCACGAAAAGCTCTCATTTTTGTCTCTGGTCACCTAAAATATAGGTTTAAAAAAAGTCCAAACTATAGAATATCTAGGGCTGTTGTTCCCTAATGATTTATGTGGCATAGGAAAAAATTGTAGAACTTTTTTTTTATCTCATTTAAAACATTTCTAATTTTGTGTGTTTGACAATGTACTTAGTCCATCCATAGTATAGTTCCTATGTGTGATATATGAGCACTCATTTTCACTTTTCAAGCATGCACTTTATTTGTGTATGGAGTATATGGGCCAATCCAAAGTGACCCATTAGAAAATAGGGAAGATTTGTGCAAGGAATAGTTTTGACCCTATTGACAATCGCTGTGCCAAGAAGTGGGCATGTTTTCTAAAATGCGGCTGCTCAGGTTGTTTTTACAAGGTAATACCTGTTGGATTAACTGTGATTAAAAATATAAAAGAAAACATTATGAAGGAAGTGGTCAGTCTGTTCGGTTTATGATCGAAACATCATTGAGTAGACCACAGAAGGCAGAGAAATTCTAAAAAAGCTATTGTAATTTGGAGTTTAATTGCCCACCTAATCTGATTAGACAGGCGCCCTCCTGTCCATCTTGTGACATCTGTGCCAGCTCTGTTCTGGTGACTTCCTCTTCGTGTTAGTAGGGAGACTCCTCACACTTCCCGGTGTTGTACGGATACTTCTCAACTTGGAACTATGGCATAAAAATCTAAGTTCCAAAAGACCCCTCTGAAGCCTAAATCCAGCAGAGAAATTTGATTGATATTTTTACTGGACACTTCCTTTTCTTTTATAGAATAATCAGTTCATTTAAGATTACAATTTGTATCTAGAAAGTTTGGTATTGAGAAGTTACTACCTCTGGTTTGCCAGTAGGCTTTTAATGACTTTAAACTTCTTTTTTTGATCTCTGTACTGTGTATTTTGTTTGAGTATTTTATAGAAGTATAATAAAAACGACAGTATTTTACAAAGCCTTTTTCCAGAGGTCTCGAATATATTTTCTCAGAGTGACTATGGGAAAGATATTTTTCTCGTTGCTGCTCTGACACATCTCGGTATGGGAAATGCATAGTGCCTTTCTTGCTGCAGGAAATTTTCGTACTTTATTATCAAATCACTTTATAATGCCAACTGCTTTTGAAAAATAACCATTGTGCATCTTCATTTCTTCTTTCAATATGGCCGTGTTGCCCTCAGCAACTCTCTGTATAATAAAGTGCACTCAGGCTAATGTTTCTCCTCCGAGATGACTAGACTGTATGACTCTGAATTCACCGTCAACATGCATCCTTGTTAAAATTTAAATCCAAGAGAAAAAAAAATTGTAAAAAGGGGCGGTGCCTGTGGCTCAAAAGAGTAGACTGCCAGCCCCATATGCCGGAGGTGGCGGGTTCAAACCCAGCCCCAGCCAAAACAAACAAACAAACAAAAAAACCTGTAAAAGAAAACTGATGGTAATATGTAAAATAAAGTTACCTTAAGATGGTGTAAACACGTGTCTGCATGTTATTCATCCAATTACCAACATGTGAGAAGTTAAAAAATCTGTTTCTGGTTAATCATTTCACTTCCTAAGCACATCTGTAAACTTTTTGACCCTAAGACACACGAGGACATACTAAAAGGTTACTAAGTTAAAGATTGACCTCTCAGGTAATTTTTGACTCCTGGCGAAACTTTCGTTTGTGAATTATTCGTTGGTCTTCTAGGACAGTGAACGTCAGATACCTTCATCTACTGAGACCTTTCTGTCTTCTATTCAGCCTTTAAGTTTGCCTTCCCCCTTCATTTGTGCCAAATCCCAGTATCAGATCTTCATCAATTAAAGGAGAAATCTTCTTTTTCTTCTTTTTTTTATGTACACTATCATAGTTGTGTACATTAATGCACATTAATGCAGTACAATGTGCTGGTTTTATATTCAATTTGAAATATTTTCATCAAGCTGGTTAACATAGCCTTCATGGCATTTTCTTAGTTATTGTGTTAAGACATTTATATTCTACATTCAGTGAGTTTCACCTGTACCCTTGTAAGATGCACCATAGGTGTGGTCCCACCAATTACCCTCCTTCCACCCATCCTGAATCTTTCCCTGATGGTGCTCGTTTCAGAATTGATTATGACCTCACCTGAAGTGGCTGTCTCTGTTTTAGTAAGTGAGATGGTAAAAGTAGATGCAGTGCTGTGCACAAGAAACAAATTGGTTTTAAACCCTCCTCTGAGACTAACCAGAAGAGTATTTTGAGGTTATTGTAGTCATTACATTTGAGGTCATTACACTGGGGGTCATTATGTCCTTTCACTCCACACATTGTCTTTTAGATGAGGAGGTTACTCAAGATGACCTGTAATTTTTTTTAGATTTTTATCAATCTGTGGTTTCATTGAAGGAGGGAGTAGGCTGGAGGGAGTAGGTTCTAACAGTAAAGATGCATACGGTGTAACTGAACAGAACATATATGCAGAGTGAGAGGAGAGGAGTGTTGTGTTTAGAATATATACAATTAATATTTGTCTTCTCTACCTTTCTTTAGATCATCTTTCTGTTTGATATGCTAATCACATACTTGTTTTCTAGTTTGTGTGCTACATGGGTTGTTAATAACACAGATAGGTATGGGTCATGAGGGCAACACTGGGATTATGGAGAGAATATTCTTTAATTCCACTTTCCTGTGCGATTCCTGATGGCTTCTCACCATTCCACTTTCTATTTCTGTTGCTAGCAGTGATTTGAAAGCACATTCCCTGGAACTGAATATTTCTCTCCTGAGACTGTTCCCTGGGAGAAGAGCTAAGCTCCCATCATGAGAGATGGGAACCACATCTATTCACTGACAGACATCAGTGCAATGTCTGCTCCATTTAACAGCTTCATTCTTTTAATTGGTGACAATATTTATGCCGCCTAAGCCTGTGAACTAAACTTTTAAGTCAAGCCAACTTTGGTTCTAGCTTAGGACAAAAAGGGAAATTTGGGTGTTATCCATATTCCCATGCCCAGAAACTCAGATCTATTCTGAGTCTATGTCCTAAAACTATGCTGGAAACACCTAAAATTAGTGGATTTAAAAAAACAGTATATTAGAAATAGGTCTTAAAACTTCCCTTTTTTTGTTAAATGTTGAATTTTTCATCAGTATCAATGAACTGTTCCAGGACAGTGTTTTGTAACCTTGTCAGTGTTGATATTCTGGGCTGGCTAATTTTTTGTTATGTGGGGATGTTCTGTGCATTGTATGCTATTTATAGCATCCCTGGCCTTTACCCCTTGCATTCCAGGAGCACCCCCCTTATGTTCTGACAACAAAAAGTGTCTCCAGACATTTTGCCTCCTTGGGTGAGGGCAAAATCTCTGTCATCCGAGAGCCCCTGGTCCAGAGGTTGGATAAATCACTCTGAGGTGGAACTATAGATAGACACACCATGGGTGATCAAGTTTAATTAGTTTTCTTTGATTTCTAGTTATGAAGTATTTGTAAATGTCTGGAAGGCCCTTTATTTTATTTTTAAAATACTTTTAAGGAAAAAATAATCAATGCTAGATTGCTCCTTTTAGGGAGTGGCAAATTCAAAGTGAATTTTAAAAGTTGCTTTTCATAGTAAAGAAATTAAACGTATTACATGTGCTTCTTTTTTACTATATATTGATGAAACTGAAACAAATAAAATAGATGTAACAGTAATTAAAAACTTATTACCTATAACATACTTTAAAAGATAAAAAAATTTTAAACAAAAAAATATTTGCATGCATTGAAAAATAACCTTTTTGATTTCTAAGATAGTGACAAAGAAAATTAGTCATACTGAGTTAGAAGTGATGGTTTGGGGGCAGCACCTGTGGCTCAGTGAGTAGGGCACTGGCCCCATATACCGAGGATGGCGGGTTTAAACCCAGCCCCGCTGAACTGCAACTAAAAAAATAGGCATTGGGGCAGGTGCCTGTTGTCCCAGCTACTCAGGAGGCTGAGGCAAGAGAGTCACCTAAGCCCAAGAGCTGGAGGTTGCTGTGAGGTGTGACACCATGGCACTCTATCAAGGGTGATAAAGTGAGAGTCCCTCTCAAAAAAAAAAAAAAAAGAAGTATGATGGTTTGGTTTCACATCTGTATATTCTTAAAATATATTAAGCGTATGGATGTAAAGTGTTCTTGCCACAAAGATAACTATGGAGGGGGTACACACATTAATTACCTAGATTTTTGTCATTCTACGATGTAACTATATGTACTTCAAAACATCCAGTTGTACATAATAAATACATACAATTTTATCTGTCCATTTAAAATAAAACAACAAATTATACATTATTGTTGGAATATGATGTTTTTGATAATGTGTACTCAACCATATGAATGCAATCTGTCACAAAGGAAATGTTAAGGCTACATACACTCATAAATTAGTTTATGGCTCATACATACTGTCTTCAGAGCTTGATATATATATATATATATATATATATATGTTACTAAAAAGTCAAGTGTGGGGATAATATGAAATTTTGGAATAAACATGCATAATTGCCTTATAAATTGGGCTTATGATGGTATATCTGACATGGAAATATCTTGTCTAAGCCCTTTCATTAAGGGGCTGTTAATTATTATAATACATTCAAAAATAGTCTAACAAATTATGTGAAATAAAAAATACCCAAGATTAAAGTAGAATCTGTGTAAGGATATCCCACCCTCCCCCCCTTTTTTTTTTGAGATAGGGTCTTGACCTATCACCTAGGCTGATGTTCAGTGGCCTCATCATAGCTCAAACTCTTGATCTCATGCAATCCTCTGCCTCAGCCTCCCAAGCAGCTGGGACTATAGGCACGTGCACCACGCATGGCGGATTCTCCTATTTTTTGTAGAGGCTCAGGGTGTTGTTCTTGCCCAAGCTGGTCTCAGACTCCTGGCCTCCAGAAATCCTCCCACTTCAGCTTCCCAAAGTGATAGGATTACAGGTGTGAGCTTCCGTGCACAGACAGAATCTGTGATCCGGCGTTTGGGTGGAAAGTGTATGGGTTGCATTTCTGTCTGTGCTTTGTGAAAAAGGTCAGTTTCTCACTTTTACGGTGTCTTTTTAGACAAATGGAATAATTAGCAGCATCCCAACAGCACTTGTATTTTAACTTTTCCATGGCCAGGTTCCACTTGCATCACATAAAACCAGATAAAAGCTCTGGTATGCTTTTATCAATAATAGGTTAAAGAAATTAGATACTTTTTCTAAAAATGTCCTTTACAGATCACAATTATAGTTTTATTTGTAAGAAAAGAAGTAACAAGGGAGAGGAGGATTTTATCTGTCTTCTATCTGTTCATATCTCCTGGCATCCTTCACTTTTAACTTCCCAAAAGAGAAAGAAACAATCGAAGTTAGTAATATCATTTTTCCTTCTCTGAAAGTGACTATATTTATGTGTGCTTCTCAGGTAAAAGTCTTTGAAATCTTACAGAGATGCATCTATTATTGCATGGAAAGTGAATCATAATATATAAAGCTTAGGCTAATACATACTGGCTTAAAATTAGGTGCATAAAGAATCTTTTAAGTGTCTATATCGACAGGTATTGTTTTACCCTTCAAAGATTCTTATAGTTCAGTTGTTTTCATCAAAGAACCATTGTGTGCTTACTGTCACCGGGTGTCTTCATATTAAGTTATAGTCTACACCAAAAAATGAGATGATTGAATTCTCACTATGTATGTGTATGTAATAGCTCAGAAACTACATCTTAGCTTTTTTTTAACCCTAAATTACTGTCATGAAAACATATTTAGGGCAAAATAGAGAAAATTGAAGAGTTTTTGATTTGATGTGCCATTATACGAAAGAGTATTTAAGGCATTTTGAGTTTCTCACCTAAAAACAATTCCTCATATTCCTTAGGGCTGAGTATTTTTATTCAGAGGTATCTTCTATACAGTTGTTCTCCACTGTTTCATAAACTTTTTCTATTGTTCTTCTTCTCGGTATGTTTTCTATAATCGGCATGAGGCATTTGGTACCGTATGTGTTTAAAGGTTTATTTTCCATGTACCTTACTGATGTTAACTGAATGCAGCCATTATTTCACAGGGATATGTAGAAACATGTTTGTCTTTTACATGTAGAGAATGTGGCAAGTCCTTGCTGCCCTAAGTTTCTTTCTTTTTTTTTTTTTTTTTTTGAGACAGAACCTCACTTTGTCACCTGTTAGAGTGCTGTGACCTCACAGCTCATAGCAACCTGCAGCTCTTGGGCTTAGGCGATTCTCTTCCTCAGCCTCCCAAGTAACTGGGACTACAGGTACCCGCCACAATGCCTGGCTAAATTTAGAGACGAGCTCTCGTTCTGGCTTAGGCTGGTCTGGAACTCCTGAGCTCAGGAAACCCACCCATCTCGGCCTCCCAGAATGTTGGGATTATAGACGTGAGCCACTGCGCCTGGCCCTGCCCTAAATTTGTATTCCTATTATATCCCAGACAGGGGCTTTCCGTAGTGGGAAATATAGCAAAGCATGAAACCACATCTTTAGCAGTTTTTCCCTCAATAACAGTTTTCCAGTTATATATGCTTGAACACTTACTGATTCTTATGTCCCATAAGTAGTTTTAAAAAGGTGAAATGATATTTTTGGTAAAGATCAGGGATATGGATGAAGAAGTGAGTGGTCCAAAAGTTAAACAGGTTTCTTTACATAACACAGTGAATCATTAGGGTCTGATTCATAGCAAGCTGAGGACTACAAGGAGTTGGAATTTCCACCTTAATTGTTTCAGCCTACAATTCAGAAAACACGGACCCTTCTGTTGAGGGCTGTTAAAACATGTAGCTGTTGTCTGTCCTGTCTGATGGGGTAGCCAGTAGCCACATGTGGTGTTTACATTTAAATGAAACTTAGACAAAAATAAAATGTTTACCTCCTCAGTTGTGCTAGCTATGTTCGAAATAGTCTGTTATATGGTTTCTCAGCCTTTAGGCTAAGATTAAGTGTAAAATGGCCTGTTATTATTCAGTGCAGATACAACACATTTCTACACTGAAGAAAGTTAAATCGGAGAGCAGTGGTGGTAGGTTGTTGTCCTCTACTGTGGTAACATAAAAGATATTTAGGGGGGATGCCCTCTCTCTGCAAATCCACTTGATAAAGTGAAATGTTGAGAGTTTGTTTTTGTTTTCTCTTTTCTTTTAGTGTATTTATGTTCTAACTATATGTTAAGGACACAGGGAATTTACAGGGTGCCCTCGGAAGCCTCCACCAGGCTTGCTAGAGGCCCCAGGGCTCTCCCTCCCTCTAGCTTCATCCAGAGCAGCCTGCTTTTGTCTGTTTTATAAATTGGAGCTTGCTGGTAGCACATCTTTTGTACAAATGGATCCTTCTCATAAATAATTGGAAACCACTTCTAGTCAATTTGTAGAGGCCTGGTTTGGGGAGCGAGATAAAAGGAAGTCACAGCATTTGGGGACTTCCCTCTTATCACCCCATACCCCCAACTTCGTGCATATTTACAAGGATGTATGCTCAGGTGAAATATCATTATGACATTTCTGCTTCTGAGGTGTCTAGACCTGAGAAGGGTTTGCTATACAACAGGAAGAAGAAAATGTTAGGAGAGAAACAATAACCTCACTTTCTAGTGATAACAGTGGTGTTTGGGTTTCTTTTTTAGTTGTATGGAATTTTTTTTTTTTTAAATGCTTAATTCTTTCCTTTTCTGTCCCTGGTTTGAGAATAATGCTTTGGCTGTCTGTCCTCTTCCTAGACTGACCTGTGACCTACATGAACTCATAGAATCACACGGACTGTGATGTGATCTGCGTCAGTTCATGGCCACTGTTACTCTTTTTGTCTCTCAGATATTCCTGCATTTTAGCTGATGGGCACCTCAGCATCTCGGATCCTTTTTCTGAATATAACCTCGTTGTTCCTGAAAGCTTCCTTGCTTCCTGCTATGACAAGATGTTCCAGACTTATCTTCTACATTTCCTACACAAAACCTACCATCAGCCATTTCTCTAAGGCCTTCTTAGGAAAGAACCAAAGCCCCAGTTTGTTTATTTTTTTCTTACATTAACACAGTCTATAGAAACACATAACAGTAGTACAGAAAGGTGGGAAAAATAGTATAATTCCATCAGCATTCACATTAGTTCAAATATGAATACACTTATTACAGAGAAGCATTACACTGTTAAACTGAAGAAAAAGGGTTGGATAGGTGTCAGCTTATGTGATCACTTGAAACGGTGATTTGTTAAGGCTTATGAGCACATGTGCTCTGTTGTTCCATTTCAAATTATGTTAAATGAGTTGCACGGCCCTCTGAACTGTTAATTTCTCTAACCACACATATACATGTTAAACACAAAAGCAAATATTTAGTTAATTGGGAATCAACAAAATTATTGTTTCATGAGATCTTTGTGGTATTAAAAAGACGAATCCAGGGAGTTAAAAATTTTTTTTTCGGTATTTTATTTTAAACTCATATAGATGGTTAAGTTTTAGCTCCTTGTCTCGGTTAATGAAAGATGCAAAGAGCAAAGCATATATAAAAGAATTGGCCTCTGCTGAAGGCTGTTGGACAAATGCAGCATAATTGGTGATGCAAACCAATGCATGGTACTTTAATATCTCAGAACACCTATTTCTTGCATAGCAATCCTTATTATAAGTTAATTAAAAATACTTACGTTTTATACTTGAATATTCATTTGTCCTCATTATTTTTGCTTTACATAGTTCCTTAAAAATGCATTTGCCATTTTTGTTTCTAAATTTAAATTCCTCCTCACGGATATGCAGTCAGCATTTTCCTTTTGGTACTGTTTTTGTGTATTCAACAAGATAAGGAATGGAGATTGGGTGGAATGAACATCTCAGATAGGGTTTATCTTCACACCTCTGCTCTCCTTTTGTCACGTCTCAGGCCAAGGGCATAGCCCATTTAAGTATAAATATGTATGTCAGTATCTGCATTCATTTCTGGAGTGCTAGATCTTATCATAGCTCCCAGTCTGGAAGTAACATTTGAAGGTTCATTTGGAAAAATTTGGTCTTCTTTTGCACTCCAGCCGAGGAAAAGCCAAATGGCTTCTTCCCTGAGCAAGCATTCGTAGGTTTCTATCTCTGTGATCACACGAAGTCATTATGTAGCAGTTGGCTCTGATACGCTTGCACAGACACAAATTGAGTCCGACAGGACTGATGTCTCCTGGACTTTGAAATGCTGGCATAAGGCTGGGAGCAGTGAGAGCAGGAGAGGGGTGGAGGTGTAGAGCTGAGTCCTTTCGCACTTCTCCTATGAAGTTTGGAGATATTTAACATTTGATAGCTGTGAACTGCTTGATAGGTTGTTTTTTCAGAGGTGATTGATAACAATAGCTGATTTGGAGCAGCTGGCTAGCTTTTGGATTCAGGAAGATGTGTTTCAGTGTACCAGTTGCTTCTTCGTGCCACCCACAAATCTGTTTAAAGAATAAAAAGAGGCTATCTAATAGAATGGTAATTAGAATAATTCCTCCCTTTCCTTTTCGTTTTATCATTCCTGCATTGAGCCTCTCATGCATAATAATGAAAAAGATAATATCTTTAAGAAGTTTTTCTGTTCTGCACTGAAACTCAGTTTCAGAAAAGAAACACTAGAGTAGCTGCCTTACAATTCTTTCAAAAGTACAAGTTATTTTAGTGGATTAGGTTATTTCTGGGTATCACTAGTATTGCCTGTCAAGAATTTTGTATGTGTTTCAAATATTCCAATAAAAAAAAATAAAGGTATGCGGTTTCATTTTGCAAATGAATTCTGATCGTCATTCTCCAGCTTTTCTTGCAGTGAGAGAGGAGGCAAAAGTATGTGATGTACTCTCTTATTTTATTAAGAGTACTGTGTATAAGAAAGAGGCTGTGCTAGATTTATTGAAGGTTCTATTGGAAAAATTCTGTATCACCTGAAGACTCGTGCTTCAGATGATTGCTTCGAGCCTGCCTGAGCGTTGCTTTCCTCTTTCCCATTCCCACCAGGACCACCATCACTCCTGGGTCGTATCTTACTTCTCCCCTGCAATTCTTTCTCTGTCCTATTAGCGTCCTCTAAATCATTCAGATGTTAGGTAATTTTTCCAAACCTAGTTCCATGTTGTTCCTCTTTTCAAAACATTAAATAGCTTGTTTTTATGGTTTGCTGAATAAAGCCCATTTGACTTAGATTGCCATCCAAAGCACTCTGTGACCTATTTTTTTTTCTTTTAATTTTAAGCCTGAACCATTTTCTTTTCCCTGATCTTCTGGCTTCCTAATAGAGATGTCACTCCAACCCAATGGCTCTCAAAAGGTAGTCTCTGTTGGGCAACCCTCCTCTTGCACAGAGCTACTGAACCATGAACCCCAAGATGGTGCCCTATCTGTTTTAACGAGCCTTCCAGGGGTCTGGTGCATGCTGACATGACCTTTGGGAAGGCCTGCTCCAACCAAACCAGGCAACTCATCTTCCACAAATTTCCTTTCCCACTGCCTTGCCTTGCACGGATTTCCTAGAGTACCTTTCCTTCATCTTGTGAAAATCCTGCTTATATCCCAGGGCCCAGTTGGAGAGATTGCTTTTTCCACGAAACCATTCTTTATCCTTCCTTTTATGACATTATTTGGTTTTCCTTCCTGGCACAAATCACTTAACTCATACTAATTATTTGGTATACCTGTCTTATTTTTTCCTCCTAATCTGGAAACTAAAACAAACAAACAAACAAACAAACAAAAAACAAAACCCAGAATCTGACTCATCTTTGTACCTGAGACACCTTACACTGTGTCACTCTTTGATGTCTTAGAGAACACGCAGTAGGCTTTCTAAAAATACTTCATGGCTTCCGCATTTTACAGAGAAGATTAAGAAATTAAGTCCTTGCCCAGGAGACATATAAAAATCCCGTTAAGTCAAAGTGGCACATGCTAACTATTGTTTTGACTTATTGAAGCCAAACTAGACTTGAGTGTTGATGTGTCTTCAGGGAAGAAGCCAAATATGCTAGTGTAAAAAATTCTAACCTCTACCATTTAGCTGGAGAAGTTGAATTAGTCCTGTCATTCCATCTGATGCCAAGAGAGCAGCTTCCATTATTCTGTCAGTAATAGACTTTTATCCTGCATGCAGGAACTTCTCTTAAATCTTTCTTATAGCACTGGTGTGCCTTTTTTCCATTGATGTATTCATGTAATGTTTCATACGAAGTGACAGTTCCATCTCAGAGTGCTTTGCCCAAAAGGTGGCCTAGCCGAGAGTGAAAGTCAGGGAGGTTGGCATATGGGATGGCCTGGAAATGGGAAAGCGAGTGCTCCCCCATTTCACAAACCCAGATATTCTAGAGCTTCTTCATTTTGCAAACCCAGTTATTTCCTTCCTAATACAAATGCAGGGCGGTTGCAATTTATGGTGAATTTACAATGGGTCAACGGATTGTGCCTCTCGTGGTGACTGTGATGGAACAGGGGAAAGAGAGTGATAGAACTAAGTGTCTTTTCTTTGCTCTCCTCTCCCTCTGCAGGCTCTGAGAGTGTTCCCGTGGAGATTCCAGCCCGGACAGCCTCGCTGCAGCGTCAGAGGCAGTGCTTCCAAGCTGCTCGCACATGCTGCTGCCAAGCTGCAGGATGGTGCTCATCGCCAGGCCGCTGCTGCTGCTCCTCGCTTTCCTCCTCCGCACAGATGCTGAGAGTAAGCCATTCTCCCCTTCTCTGGGGGGCTGTGACCGTAATGAGTGGTTTTGTTTGCAGTTGGCACCAGGCTCAGGCCGCTGAATACATTTCCTTTGGAAGTCTATCCTGAGACACTGTGGGATCCTCCTTGGCTCCCAGCCAGCCTTTGAGAGAGATTATTGACGTGACTTCCTTACCATTTCCTCTCCCTCTTAATGCCCCTTTTCTTGGGCCTCTAACAGCTCCTACTGTTTATTTTTATTTTTTTATACCTCTCACCAGCCTGGTGGCAAAGATATTATGAGAACACTGATACAACCGAAACTGAGGTTAGCCAGTTGGTGGTGTCAATAAATAAACATGCTTTAGACCCATTCAAAATTTCTTTAGTTTCGTGGATATTTCTGTGTTTAGAAAAATGCACAATGTCACATTGAGCCCAATTAAACTTCCAAGCCCCTTGTAGCTGTCATAGCAGCTGTTCTAAGGTACTGTTTCCGACAGCTGTCGTCGAGTACAGTATTCAAACAAATCAAGCAGAACTGACAACTTTGTGGCTGGATGAAGGATCTGGAAGTGGGAGAGTTCTGTGGAGTACAGACACCCAAAGTGTAGATTTTTGGATGCAATTTATGAAACTGTGATTGTGGTCAATTAGCTCGCCAATCATATCTCCTTTGTAACTGGGAAATCATTAGGTCTACCTTTGTGTTTATTTTCTCATCTGTCTTCTGGCTTTTGGGGAGAAATAGTGGTGGGGAAGAATGGGTCTCTGGCTCATACTCACTGAAGTGTCTGGTTCCTTGGTGGGGGTTCAGTTCATATGTGAGTTGGCCATATTCTTGGGGCATCCCCAGGTACAATTAAACTGCATAACCTAGGCAGTCGTTAACTTTTCCCTCCACTGACTATTTCAGTGAGATTAAATTTGATTCATGTTAAGGATGTTGGGAAGACAAGGCTCTGGTGTTATCTTGGCCCCTTCCTATTAATTACATTTTGACAAGAATTCCCTCATGAGCAGCCAATTGCTTCGTTTAAATGGGGGCTCTATTTTCTAAAGAGATCTTTTTAGGAGTGAAAGGAATAATGTTAATACAGTAATAAGATACATGTGGAGCATGCATGTTTTAAGTATAACATTCTCTGGCTAATAATGTATACCGTCTCCCAATTAGCACTTGGGGGGTGTCAATTAAAGGTGAAGCCCAGGAATTTCCAGTATAATGCCAGCCAATAATTAACTGGGAAAAAACCCAAATGTAAGATGCTCTTGTTATTTTAAAGCCATTTATGTCAAAGCTTATTTTAAAGTACTGTACAAATCTAAATTTAGTGTATGGAAGAGAAATTGAGCATATGGTTTTATTATTTCTGTTTTGGCTAGAATGCAAAAGTAAGTTGTTTCACCATAGTTAAGTTTTTCACAAAGCATATTAAGACCCTGAGAACCCACTTTCATGTCAATTGTAGCTAGAGATTTTCTTACAGTTAGTAGATACGGGGCAGGAGGAGAAGTTACATGGATATACAAGTATACACGTTAGTGTCTGTCCATAAAGGTAGACTTCCAGGGAAGTTCTGCTGAGCAGACACATAGATACTTAACTCTCTGGTGGAAAGTGGCAGACAGATGTCAAGTGTTGAGAGACAAGGACTTTTCAAATTATCTGGTGTGAAACAGTCTATGGCTTCAGATGACTGTCACCTACTCTCCATCTACTCTCATCTACAGGATGACCGTCAGGTGGCGGTCTGACTGGGGTCAGGTCTCTTTCTCCCCTTCTGTTCTTTCTCCTTCATCACACTTCTTATTCTGGCTGTATAATCTCACCCAAGAAATCACAAGGGCCCATGTTCACAGTTTGTTAAAGTAAGATACTTCCCATGCTGTGTACTTTGGTGATATCAGTTTTCAAACCCAAATGTCCCTTGAAAAAGAATCCTGTTCCTTTCACCCTTTCCATTGCAAGTTGAGAAGGAACAGGCTTCTGTTTTGCCAAATCAACTTTGATTAGCTTTGTCCTTGTCTGCTCAGCCTTGATGTAGTTTATTTTCCCTTGCATAGATTCATTTGACACCAGTGAATAGTACATACTGAAAGTTCCCAACAAAAGAGAAAAATGTAGTCACATTTTTAAAGGGCCATTTTCAAAGAAGAAGGGACGTTCCTTAGTAATCTACTGGAGGGTGTTTGTGGTTCATGAAAGCACACGGTGGAGTTGGAGGTACAAACTTAGTCACTAAAAATGTTTAAAGAACAGGTGGCAAAATAGGATCCAGAATTCTCCTTCATTCAGTTGTGTTAGTACCTCTCCTTCAAGTGCTGAAAAGAAAAAATAAAGATATAGGGAGAACCAAGGAAAAGTCTGAATTCTTCACCATCATATAAAGATAATATTTTCTAGGCTTCTGTTACCTGGGTCTCTGGTTTGTGTCCCTCTGCCTTCATTAGCGTATCTAACCTTATTTGTTTTTCCCTTTTACCTACCTGTATTTTGTATTGGTCCAAGAGATTAAGAGTCATGTTTCAAAATTAGTAGTAGTTTATCAGAGCCACATGAGAACTCTAAAGTAATATTAAATAATCATTTGGCCTCCTTTGAAGCAGTAGACTGTGTGGGGATGGGGAAGGGAAAGAAGCTACTCTAGTTTACTATTATTAATGTGTCCACCTCTCACTCTTTTGAAATGATTAACTCCAAAGGCCCAGGAGTCCGTGTGATCAGCTGCCGTGTGGAATATCATAGCAAACTACTAGGTGTGACATTGCATTAAGTAGGAGAGCTCTCATGAGCCTTGTTCTCAAGGATGTTGAAAAATCATAATACTATCCCTTTAGGAGAAAATTATAGTCTTTGCCATTGCCAATTTAAAATGCCTTGCATATCCCCACTGTTATTTTGATAGGCTGGTTGTGTGTGTGTATCTTATTTCTTTTCATTCCTGTGTCTTAAATGCTGCAGATGAATTTCCTTATTGGTTCTTGAATGCACGTGTATACAATAGAGAGGGCTTAGGATCTCAGGGAAGAGGAGAGTGGGACGTCTGTTGAGCACCACAGGTAGCTCTACCTCATGCTGGGCTAATCAGCTGGTTTGGGTGGTGGTCTGACTGGGGTCAACCCTGGTTTAGGTGGTTGTCTGACTAGGTCCATTCTGGATAGGTAGTAGTCAATTATGGTTAGGAGGTGGTTTGACTGGGGTCAGTTCTGATTTAGGTGGTTGTCTGATTAGGTCTATTCTGGATAGGTAGTAGCCAATTATGGTTAGGAGGTGGTCTGACTGGGGTCAGTTCTGGTTAGGTGGAGGTCTGACTGGGGTCAGTCCTGGTTTAGGAGGTTGTCTGACTAGATCCATTCTGGATAGGTAGTAATCTGACTAAGGTGTATTGGTTAGGTAGTGGTCTGACAGGTCAGTTGTGGTTAGGGGGTGGTTTGATTAGGGTCAACCTTGGTTTAGGTGGTAGTCTGACTGAGGTTAGTTCTGGTTATTTTACTGGATAAAGAGGGTCTGGCTGCCTGTTACTGTCAGCCAATATGCAGAGACAGGGATAAGTCCCCCAAACTTTGTTTTTCCGAATGCCAGGATTCTAGAGCACAGTGAGAGTAGCCTCTCCAAGACTGTTGTGTTCATCCATTTCCAGAATTACAGTTTTATACATTAAAGTTCAAAGGAAAGACCACACAAACCTCTATTATAAATAATAACCTGTATACCTCAGTGATCTATTACAACATTCCAATTCAAAAGTTAATCTCCTGGGCAGTGCCTGTGGCTCAGTGGGTAGGGCGCCGGCCCCATATACTGAGGGTGGTGGGTTCAAGCCCAGCCCTGGCCAAGCTGCAACAGAAAATAGCCAGGCTTTGTGGCAGGCACCTGCAGTCCCAGATACTTGGGAGGCTGAGGCAAGAGAATTGTGTAGGCCCAGGAGTTGGAGGTTGCTGTGAGCTGTGATGCAATAGCACTCTATTGAGGGTGATAAAGTGAAACTCTGTCTCTAAAGAAAAAAGTTAATGTCCTAAATCAATCTACCTAAATTACTCAAAATAGTCATCTTTAGGGTCAGAGCTAAATTTATGAAACAGTAAGAATGGGAGTCGGAGGGTGAGGGTCAGATAGGACCTAAACTGACCAGATCAGCTGTGTGATATCTGCCCTAGCCTGACTCCATTTTATTCTCACAACATGTGTTTTCAATTAGGTAGTGGTCTGACTGGAGTAGTTTTGGTTAGGTGTAGGTCTGACTAAGATTAATACTGCTTTAGGTGGTGGTCTGACTGAGGTCCACCCTGGTTGAAGTGGTGGTCTGACTGAGGTCCATCCTACTTTAGGTTGTAGTCTGACTGGGGTCTATCCTGGTTGAGGTAGTGGTCTGATTAAGGGCAGTTCTAGTTTAGGTGGTGGTCTGACTGAAATCCATCCTGGTTTAGGTTGTGGTCTAACTGGGCTCTATCCTGGTTGAGGTGATGGTCTGACTGAGGTCCATCCTGGTTTAGGTGGTGGTCTTGCTGAGATTAGTTCTGGTTTAGTTTGTGGTCTGACTAAGATCAGTCCTGCTTTAGGTGATGGTCTGACCGAGGTGAGTTATGATTAATTGGTGGTCAAACTGAGGTGAATTCAGCAGTAACATGCTTACAAATTAAAGATGAATTTAGATTATGTTAGTATAATCCTGGGGTGAATGTTTTTGTTTGAGTTTTCTTGATAGCTTCTGGTACTAGTTCAGTGGAAACATACTAAACGCCATTGAATTTAGATGAGCTGTATGGTACATGAACTATATTTTAATAAAACTTTTTTTTTTAAGTAAATTACTGCTTTCCCAGTCCTTTGGTTGGAGTCCCTTTGGTGCTGTAGGCAACCTGAAAGTAACATATGTTGGTTTCTTCAGGTCAGTTTAGAGCAGGGACAAAGCCTGTTCCTTCCCCATGTTTATCAATGCCTTCGTTGTTTTCCTGTTGTCTGAATTGACAGAGGTGTGGCAAAGTAAAAACCTTTGCTTTTTCCTCCTTCTTCCTCCCCTCACTTTAAAGTAGCTAAATTAGCAAGGTCCAGCTGTCTGCAGCAAGGAAAATATTCTAGCTATTTTACTGATCCTTTAGCCCCATTGTGGAGTTTCTGTGGCTTTCTGAATTAATTGCTCCCAGCAGAGCTGTTGCTACCTAGTAAGGTTAAGAATATGTCACAAAATCAACACATGTGTATACTTCAAAGCATTTTATTGAACGTGGTAGGACTTGCTTTTGTTTTTGATTCCAAAGGGTGACATATTTGTCATCTCTGATCTCTGTTTGTAAATGAAGCCCTAAGCTGAGGGATGGAGCACTCTTTAAAACATTTTAGTTAGTTCTTACTTCTACTGACAGATGATTTTGTGGTTTCTTTTCTGCTTTATCTGCTTAGGCTTCCTATATTCCTTCACGAACTTGGTGCATGCATATGTGTACCTGTGGTGTGAAATGCTTGGTGTAAAGTAGTGAGAATACAACAATTTGTTAAAAGCGTGACCCCACACCAGCTTGTAATCTGTCTTCAGAAGTCAGAACTCATGTTTTAGGATGCTTGTAAGCCATCTTCTCAGACTTCCTCTCTAGGCAGGAAGTAGTCATTAAGAACATGACCTCAGGAGCTTAGTGCTGGTATTCACTTCCTGGGTCTGCCATGCCTATATAATTCCTCACACAATGGGCAAGTTACACATCTCTGTATCTCTCTCATCTGTAAAATGAAGATTAAAAATAGCACATACTTGATATAGTTACTATAAGAATTAAGTAAAGAATTCTTGTAAAGATTTTTGAATAATAGGATTAAATAGTCACTAAATGTTAGCTGTTACTATGCATTTTTTTTCTTCCTTAGTCTTCGTCTTTTCCAAATTAGAAGCATCTATGTTTAAATCTCTGTTGGCTTGTATTATTCCATTAACTTCCTAATTTGAGCAGACTCTTTTACAAATGAAAATACCATATGTATCTTTATGTACATTTGTGATTCCAGTGTCAAAGGACATTGACTGATTAGCTCATTTGTGTATTTTATAATCCTTTTACAAAATGTTTATTGGAGGGACCACACCTAGGGAACATCTTACAAGGGTACATGTGAAATTTACTAGGTATAGAATATAAATGTCTTAACACAATACCTAAGAAAATGCCATGAAGGCTATGTTGACCAGTTTGAAGAAAGCATTTCAAATTGTATTCAAAACCAGCACATTGTACCCCATGATTGCATTAATGTACACAGCTATGATTTCATTAAAAAAAGTGAATTTTTAAATACTTAGGAATGATTTTATAGGCAAAAAAAAATATTTATTGGATACATTTCCTCTGTCAAGCATTGATTTAACTGCTGGGGATGAAATGGTGAGAAAGAAAGAGATGATCCCTGCCTCTAAAAAGCTTAAGCTTTAGAGGGATGGACAAATATTTGACATTAATTTTAAAATTTTACATTTCTACTGTCACAAGTGTTATAAGGGAAGAAAATAGGCCACTAAGTGCCTCATCTGTTCTAAAGAGTAATAAAATGCTTTCCTGAGGGAATGTTTTTTTTTTTTTCCTAGTTTGAAATAATTTTATTCTTAAAAGGAGTTACAGAAATTGTACAGGAATTTCTTAGGTACTTTTCATCCTGTTTTCTACCATAATAATAAATGACATAATCACAGTACATTATCAAAATGAGGAATCCAATATTAGCACAGTACTCTCAAATAAACTGTAGAAGTTGTATTGGTTTTACATACACACACTTTTTTTAAGGTGTATAGTGTGTTAAATTTGATATCATGCACAGCTCTAAAGGAATGGTTTTTGAGGTTTTGTCTGATGGAGAATAAGAGTTAGCTATCCCTGATCAGAAGAGCTTTTAGGGATAAAGGTCTTAGAGCATATTCATGTATGCTCTAAGGGGAAATCTGGTGTATTCTGGGAACTGAAAGGGGAAATCTGGTGTATTCTGGGAACTGAAAGAATAGGTATGGCTGGATCCTAAACAGCGAGAAGGAGTCTTTGAACAGGCTGAAGAGTAGGTGGAGACTAGGGAAGGCAAGACTTCATGGACATTGTTCAAGATCCTGTTTTTTTATTCTATGAATTACATAAATCATCATCTTACTTTTAAGCTGTGATAGGAAGAGATTTACATTTCTAAAAAACTCAATGAGGCTGTGGTGGAAAAATGCTTTGGAGGGAGGTGAGCCAGAGTGGCCTTGAGATCTGTTAAGAGCCCGCATAGAAGTTATGTCAAGGGATCAGGAGGAGGTTAAGAAGGCTACACTGTCTGACGCTGAAAAAAACGGAGGCCAGTTGACTTTGGTGCAGATTTATCCTCTTAAAACTTGAACTACCAACACATTGTTATTTGGGGCAAAAGAGGAAACCAGGCTGAGAAGGGACTTTACAGTATATTCAGTACCTTTCAAGTAACCTCTTGTTTTTAAAATAACATTATTTTTATTTCCCTAAGATAGATCTAAATCCATTCTCATAATTTCCCTTCTTGATCATCACGTTCAGGAAGTTTTATTTACAATTGTCTTTTTGTTAGTATCTCTTAATATTGTAGAATTTAGAATCAGTTTAAAATTGTGAATGAAGTTCAATTCCTTACTATAAAAAATATTATAGTTTAGTTTGTTCTCCACTAAAAGATTTTAAATTCACTTCATTGTATATAGGTTTTGCAAAAATAACAACGTAATACTGTGACAGTCATTTACAATACTGTAGGTATTTAATCTGACTTTAAAATATACCCAGTATTTATACCTTCAGTTTAAGAAAAGTCACATAATACATTAATTTTGAGCAAAAAGTACAGAAGTATAACAAATCTATTAAGCTAAATACATTCTAGTTGTTTTTCCCTTTCTGAGCTTTCTTTTTATGAATGTTAAATAAATTTTTTTTCTCAGTGACAGTTTTCAGAGTCCTTAAATAAATGTTTTAGATGTATATAAAGGAAACAGAGAAATAAAAGTGGTATTGTTTATCACTAAAAAGTCATTCAAGTTGGGTGGTGCCTGTGGCCCAAAAGGGTAGGGTGATGGCCCCATATGCTGGAGGTGGTGGGTTCAAACTCAGCCCTGGCCAAAAACTGCACACACACACACACAAAAGTCATTCAGGTTGATATAAAGAAAATGCCTCTGATATGTATATTTACCTTTTAAATATCTATATTTATCTATTAAAAGCAAATGTAAATCACAACTCTTAAAAGTAATAACATAGTATTTGTTTTAGTAAATGCCTACTGTGTGTCCGCAACAAGCCAGATCCGGGTTCCTGTTATCACAGAATTTGTATTCTAGTTGGGGCATGGTAGAAAAAGGAGAGGTGCAGCCATGATGATGGGTAAGAAGTGAATGAAAAACATGACTTCAGAGAGTAGTCAGTGCTGCAAAGACTGTGGAACAGGGCTGTGTGATAGAAGAGTAGGGGACAGGGTTAGGAAAGGAGAAAGGACACTCCTGCACTTCACTGCAAGCACAGTTGCTGAGGGAGACACATGCTGAGAGAATGATGGGAAAGAGGCAGCCAGGACCCAGTGGAGTCTGAAGCACCCAGGCAGATGGGTCAGTGATTCCAAGTACCTTTCCAAGAAAGAGTCTCAAATTTGGAGCATGGCAAGAGAGGACAGACAGGGAGACAGGAGGAGGGGCTAGAATACCAGGCCCTGGTGGTCTTATAAGGAGTTTGGGTTGTTGGACCAGGTATTAGGCAAACATGGAGGGAAATAGATATGCTCTTGGGATATGTATTCATGAACTTGAGTTGGGTGCTACTGTCTCTACTAGAACAAAATAAATAACTTTTTTTTTTTTTTAAATCACAGACACTACATTGAAGGTTTGGTACACCTCCTGATTAAGTTATAACTCATTGTCTAAACAACTGAAATTTCCTTTGTACTAGCCAATATGGACTTGGAACACTAAACGCCTTCAGTTAGCACACACACAAATGCATGCTTTCAGCTTTTTATCTCTGGCCAGTTTTGTTTTTCTTTTAAAGCAGATGACAGTTTTACATGGGAAACCTGTAATTAAGACTATCCTTCCCTTCATCAATATCCATAGCTGGAGAGAGCTAAGGCAGGTACGTTGATAAAGCAAGGCTGTAATTGGCGGGGGATGGCCAACACTGAATTGTGGGGAAGAAAGGAACTTTAATAAATATTTTCTCTATATGCTTCCATTTAGTCAAAATTAAAGGAATAGAATTCCTAAGTGATCTCTGGGTTGTATTCTCTATGTAGATGAAAGCTTTTTAATAAAACTTTTCCTGGTAAACCTCTTCCATTTAAGGAAAAAAAAAAGCCTTTATTGTGTTGATGTGATTTAACATTTTTGGATTTAGTTTTAAGCCCAATGGGATTGCGAGATGACATATAAAATGATTATTAAACCATAACTTAAATGTTTCTCTAAAATAGTACATGATGTTAGCAATCAGATTTGGCTTAAATGCTGGCTCCTCTGCTTACCAGGAGCAGTTTTCTCAATTCTTCTGACCAGTTGAGATTACTGATAGCTGTTGCAGGTTCCTGGGAGGCTCAGTTTTCATCCCACCATATAGATACCATGTATACACCATATACATATGCACACATGTACACACATATGTATACTTAAACATATGTGTTTACATGGACACATACACCCCTAATGGATGTGAAATCAGCTACGTAGCATTTTCACCTCTTGAGAGGATTTTCAGATTCAGATATTCAGCAATATATGGCAGCTGTCCAGAAAATTTCTGGTCATACACATTTCTATTTTTCATATTAGATGGTCAGATACTTTCAGGATAGCCCTTGTGTATCTTACAGCAGCAACAATAACAAAAAAAATAATTTTTAAAAGCCGAGCCATAATGCAGACTTGTATTATAACTTACATGCTGGACTCCTGTAGTGAACTCTCTCCCTGATACGTTTGTGTCACCATGGTGGCCCACGGTTTCTTCAAACTGGCCGCTCTTGGCATTTGGGGCTATATAACTCTATGTCTTGTCGGCTGTTCTGAGTTTTGTGATGAGTACAAAACTCACACCCCGGCTTCTCCCCTGCAGCACCCGACTTCTTAATCATGAAAACCAGAGTATCCCCAGACATTGCTGATTGTCTGGGAGCAGAATCATTCCTAGTGGGGAACCATGGATGTTACTTACGAAAGCTTTGTAACACAATGTGGGGGCAGAGGTTAGGGGAGGTAAATTCTGCCCGTCTAAGTTCCGTGGGGTTTAGAAAGGAGAAATTTTAACAGAAGTATGATAGATCTTTCACAAGCTCTTAAAATCAGTTGTGCACATTGGAAAAGATAAATCAGCGTCCGGTTTAATATCCAGAAAACCAGAGACAAATTGCCTTACTTCTTCAAGTCTCAGTTTTGATGTCTGGAGTGTCACAGGGTTGCTGTGAAGATTAAAATGAGTTAACCAGCGTGAGGTGCTTGGACACTGCCTTGAACATAGTAAGCAATAAATAAATGTGAGCCATTCTTATAATTATATCTTATAGCATATAGATTTAATTTGTTCCCATGTTATTTTAACAATCAAATCAATTTTATCTTATAACAATGCTTGCAGATTACTTTCCCTTGAATCATTACTTAAACACTTTATCTCCTGAATCTCCTTTGTTTCTGGAGACTTGAGTAGGCAGTAGACCTTTCATCATCCCTACTTCTCAGGTAAAAAAAAGCAAAGGTACGACCAGGTGATCTGCCTAGAGCAAAAAGGTAAGTAGGTGCTGGGGAAGAACCTAGAACTTCTGCTCGCTGTCTTCATTCCTTGTCCAAGGAAGAGTCAGAATAGATAAAACAAACAAATAAAAAAAAAAAAAAGCAGAGGGAAGAGCTCACTGTGAAAAGCAGCCAGGGCCATTTGCAGAGGGCTGAAGGGCTGCCCCTGGGCATGAGGCCCCAGCATCATCAGGACCCTCACTAACAGTCACCAGGACGTGAAGTCATCGAAGAAAGGCTGCATGATACTCACAACTTACACACTGTGTAAGAATTGAGAAGTTTTGGATGACTTTGAGAATAGTTTCTGTCTAATTTCAATTTTGAAAAACCTATCAATTTAGGTGATTTTAAGTACTGTGCAGATAGTGTTTTATTATAAAATGATTGTCATTTTTTTTATTACGTTTCCTGTTGCATTTATCTGTTGATTTGATTCTCCATCGTCAGGAGTAAGGTCTCCTTTCAAGATTTTCCCATTGCAGCCATGAGGTCATTATTCTTACTGTCAGGGTGCAGTTCATTGGGAATCATGGCCAAAATAGTTTGCACTCCTCTCATTGAGGTGCAGCTTCCTCTCCCCTTGAGTGTGAACTGGTCCCTTGTCCTGCTTTGACTAATAATAGAATGGTCCAGAGTGATGCTCTATCAGCTCTGGGCCTCGCACTACAGAAGTCTGGAAATTTCTCATTTCACTCTTTGGCATCTTGAGTCATTACAGCACGATGTCCAGAACTCCATGGAGAGAGAGAAATGCCCAGCTGGCCCACACTGGGCACAGCTATCACAGGTTATGAGCCAGGTTTTTTTCTTTTTTTGTTTGTTTGTTTGTTTTGTTTTGTTTTGTTTTGAGACAGAGTCTCACTTGGTCATACCTGGTAGAGTGCTGTGGGATCTTAGCTCATAGCAACCGTAAACTCTTAGGCTCAAGTGATTCTCTTGCCTCAGCCTCCTCAGTAGCTAGGACTACAGGAGCCTGCCACAATGTCTGGCTATTTTTTAGAGACGAGGTCTCATTCTGGCTCAGGCTAGTCTTGAACTTGTGAGCTCAGGCAATCCACCTGCCTCGGCCTCCCAAGTGCTGGGATGAGGCTCTAGTGAACCACCACACCTGGCCCAATGAGCCAGGTTTTGAAGCAAAGCCACCTTGGCACCCCAGCCAGATTCCAGCCTCCTCCTGATAACTGTAAGCCACACACATAAGTTCAGGTGCAATGAAGATTAGAAACTTCTAGCTCAGTGACTCTCAACCTATGGGTTGTGACCCCTTTGGTGGTTGAATAACCCTTTCACAGGGGTGACCTAAGACCATCTTGCATATCAGATATTTATATTATGATTCATAACAGTAGCAAACTTACAGCTATTAAGTAGCAACAAAAATAATTTTATGGTTGGGGGTCTACACAACATAAGGAACTGTATTAAAGGGTCACGGCATTAGGAAGGTTGAGGACCACTGTTCTAGCTGAAGCCTGGATGGCAGAATCCCATACAAAGACATCTTTACCTTCAGCGCCTGTTTAGGGGGGTTGTAACACAGGCAAAAATAACTGAAATACATCATGATCGTTATCATCAAAATGAAGCAGGCTTACCAGCTCGGGGAGCCTGGTAGACCTACATTAGACCTACAATTGTTTTAACCTTCTCTCTCCTTTGGAGCTGCAATGCAGATGTTCTAGATAACCTGTGTTTAAAGGCAGGTCCTTTTTAGAGTAAATGAGCACATTGATACACAAGGTCAGACAGTTAAGTTCATCAACTCTTCCTAGAAAAAGTGCTGCATATTTCATTACCGAACATCACTATGGTTGCCTTTGAAATATTTCCCTTGGGGGGCTCTGCACCAAGGCCAGCACCTAGTCCACCCTTCAAAGCACTTTTCCTACCATGGTTCACACATTTAACTGTCACACTTATATGATGATGACAGCTCTGATGGCCATTCCAGAAAAAGAGTTCCAACATTGCTTTGAAGGGAGGACTAAGCCCTGGTGTAGGTGCATCTCCCCGAAGGAGAGGACTTCCCAAGTGACCATAGTGATATTCAGCAATGAGGGAGGGAGCACTGTTTCTAGAACAAGTTCTCAAACTTAATTGTCTGACCTCATGGATCAGTTAAAGGCCTGCTTAGGGTGAATTTTCTGAAAAACATACACATTTTGCATTTTTTTATGAAGGGACTTCAGCAATGTTTTCTGAAAGGGCTATTTGATGAATATTTTTGGCTTTATGGGCTATAAGTTTTGTCACCACTATTCAACCCTGCCTCTGCAGCCAGGAAGCAGCCTCCGACAACACCAGAGGAAGCCCTGGTTTTCACCCGGTGAAATTAGTTCAAGGAAAGAGATGAGTTTGTCTACCCTCTTTTATCACTTTGCTGTGTTAGTAATGTTTATTGGGAGCAGATGAATTAGAAGAAATAAGTTCAAGGATCACATCTCTTGACAAACAAAGATGTTTAATAGCTCTTAACCTTTAAAATTTATGCAGAAAAAGCCTTGCGTGTTACTGCTCGGTATGTCTTCTGGGGGTGCTTCAAGTATTCAATTGTTAGTGCCACTTTACATTAGCAGCTCCTGAAAAATGAATAATTAATCAGCTGGGGGATAGTTTATGTTGCACTGTGTGCCTGACATTTGGAGCTACGAACATCTTAAATAAAAAGGAGGGGACAGTACGGGAAAGCGTTGCATTGGCTGGGAATGTTGGAAAGGATCTGTACGGAGACAGTTTGTAATCATGGGTATCGAAGCCTGATATTGGTTTTGTAAAAGCACGAAAGTCCCGGTGAATTAGATCTCATCATAGGAGCTTCTGGTATAGGTGTACCCCATCCCATTTCAGTGCTTATAAATCAAATGGAAACTCTTAACGAGAAGACACCATTGATCCAGCAGCAAATGCTCAGAAATCACACTTCTGTTCCATCATGTCAGCAAATGGAAAAGCTTTTGTGGAGGGTGGGGAGGAGGAGGTTTGCAATTGGAATTGGAATCTCTGACTCACTTGGGAAAACTTAAAGAATCATCTCTTGTCGGTTTCTCCTGGCAGCTAGTGGAAGGCACATGTTTCTGCAAATATATGAAGGGCATAACTTAACTATATTCCTGTAAGGACGGAGGTTGTTTAGAATTGTGTGAAGAAGGAAGACTAATTAGATTAAACAGAAATCTTGGCTTAATATGAAGGAAAATGACGAATGGATAAATATATTCAACTATTGAGTAAAATCTCAAGGGAAAGAGTGAGAGCCCCACAGTGTGAATCATTTGAAGTAAGCAGCTGAAACCACTGTGGAGAACTACTGTTTCTGAAATCATCAAAACTACATCAGCAAAGGGAAATAAAAAGATTATTTAGCAACGGAAAGACACATAATTCTTTTTCCATTTTAATTGTTCTGAATGGGAGCGGGAGATGGAAACAGGAGGGGTATTACAATTATAATGAAACCATCACTTGTATTTTGGGATCTATTTTCTCTAGAGAGTTTGCGGTTTAACAAATGAATCTGACACCACTGTTGGGCAGGGAATAAATTGGCTCACTTCCTTTGGTGTATTTACCCAGGCCTCTAGATTCTTCTTTGCAGCCTTTATAAAGGAAGCTTTCACAAATTGCCATCACCAACATGCTTTTAGCCCAGAAGTGCTTTCTGGTTTTCCAGTTTTATAAGAATTTTCCCCTTCTCCTTTTCTCACTTTGCTGCTTGCCATTCTATATCCCACCTCCTCTTCCAGGTCTGTCTTTGTCTGTGTCTTTATCCGCTTTATGGAAGGCTTTACTCCATCCCCGGCATCCGCAGTCTAGGGCAGATGGAGCTAGTCACTGCTCTCAGATCAGTAGAGGAGGCAATAGAAAGGTAATGACAACACGGGGAATTAAGTGAGGTAGCAGACACGTGCGGGAGATGTTGCCAGGAGCATGTCTTTGTTGGAATTTAGAGAGAATGTTCATAGGTGTGGTGGAGACAGCAGTGGCGGAGGGCATTAGGGCAAAACTAAGCAGCTTGGAACTTCCCTGGTACATTGTAATAATTCTCAACCTGATATTATAAGAAATGACTTGAGGATAAAATATAGACATCTAAGCCCCACATCAACCAATCAAACACAAATATGTCAAGGTAAGGAGCAAACATACGTAGTTTTTATGATGCCCCTCAGTTCATTCTCAAACACAGCGCAGCATTACAACCTTAGTAAGGGAAGCCAGTGAAATTTTTTAAACTGGGAAGGGATGTGGGCCAGACTATATCTTCAGTGGGTCAGTGACAGTTGTATGGAGATGCTTTGGATCAGCGGTGTCTAATCTGTGACCTGTGGATCACATGCTGATTTTGTGAGAAGTGCTTTTGCTTATCTATGGTGTCAGATATTAAGATATCAAGGAAAGTATGCGTGGACCTTTTATTTTTTACTAATCAGCTTTCCTTAGTTGTTTTGGTATTTAATGTATGGCCCAAGATAACTTAATTCTTCCAATGTGCAGCAGAGGAAAAAAAAAAAAGGTTGGACACCCTTGCATAGGGTGGACCAGTTATGAGAGTGCAGTGAAATCAAACAGAATCAGGGTCCTGAGAGTATGCACTGTAATTGTGGTTATAGGATAAAGAAGGGCCGTACACAGATTATTCAGGAGATGGAATCTGCAAGATCTTATAATGGGTTGAGCTTAGAAAGAACTACAGGAATCGCAGAAGGGACAACCAGAGAGATGAGAAGTCACTCTAGGGTACACACTTTGTGAATTTCGCTTTTACCATTCCCCTCGTCCAACACACCGAATACACATTAATGTAGTTGCCTGTCTCCCCTGGCAGTTACCATAGCTGTCATATGTTTCTTTTAGATATATTTGTCTACAATTTTTATTTCTCATACTTAGGGCAAATGTCTTTATTTATCTCAGATTCTGCCTCCTCCTCCTGCATCCCAATACTGGGCCTTGAACACAGCCAAGAGTGGCAAACCTAGATGCCCAGAGCGACCAGCCAAGTGAAATGCATTATTGAAGCAGCCAGTTCAGCTCTTTGGGATATTCGTGCTGGATCTTCCAAGGGAAGCAACCACTTAGCCTGTTCTTGCCATTTGGAAATGCACCCCCAGGATCTTCCGATTTTCCTAGAGAACATCCAGACTTGTATGTGACCCATCCCTAATTTTGACATATTGGCTTGAATTAAAAATCATTAAGTAACAAAAATATCAAGGCCAAGGAAATCATCTTTGGAATGGATCTCATCTTGGACCACAGGTTTTCAGTCTCTGTATAGGGCTTCTAGAAATTTGTAGAATTCAAATGAATAAAATTCCCCCAGTACCAGCAGTTCCCAGCCCTGTGGCTAACAATAGAAGGAAATGTAAGAAAGGAGGAGCAGCACATGTCGGGGCTGATTCTGTGTGTGGGCAGTGGGTTAGAGGACGGGTTCCACTACCTGGTTATCTCACGTTAAACATACAACAGAAGGGCAAGTTTAAAATACTTGAACTCTGAGTGTGTGGGGACTTGTAGTGAATGTGGATTGGGGATGATGAATTAGTTATTTAAATCTTTTAGTACCCCTTGCACGTTCTGACTGTACCAGGTCTGAAGACCTTAGGTGGCCCCTCCTGCCCCGGGGCTGAGGAGAGAAGCTCCCCCTCTCTCCTGGTTTCATTCATTCCTTTGGAGTCAAGTCGGCTGGGTTGCTGGAGCCCTGTTTTCTCTCTGCAACTGCTTCTGACAGCCCAGTGTGAAGCCACGGAATGGTTAAGGCTAAATAGCAGTTGACTGTTGTTCAGCCAGTGAATTAGCATTTCAAAGGCCATAGCTCAGAAGGGCACTGCCAAAGGAGCAGCTGAGGGAGGACTGGAATTCACTGCTACTGTAATGTTGGGGTAACATTTCTATGAGGATGACTTTTGAATTGACTGAAGACTAAAAATTGGGAGGTAAAACTTGATCCATTTTGAGGTACTTTTCTTTAGACTATGCCTTCTGCTCGTCAATAGTAAATAGGTCATGTGAAATACGATTATGGCTTGATCATTGCAGTTGTACCGTTAGGTGTGGGGACCAGATGTCACATCCCTGTGTTCCCTGCTTCTGGGTTCCCAGTAGTGAAGAATGGTTACTGACTGGTCCTGAGTCAACAGATGAATGAGTGGAGCAGGCAGGTGCAAGCAGACAGAGGGTCAAAGTTGATTAAAGCACAGTCCACTCCAGAGAGGAACAGGTCAGCCCCCTGGAGTGGAGGGGAAGCTGCCTTTAATAAGGTTTCTCCTTTCATGCTGAATCCCTAATTTTATGTTAAGTGGGTGGTAGAATATTCATGAATTTTCTTGGAAAAGGGTGGAGAATTCCTAGAATTGGGAACTTGCCCCTTTTCTTTCCTTGTAAGGCAATTTTTAGAGGTTGTCATGGTATTTGTAAACTGTCATGGTGCTGGTGGGTGTGATTTTTATCTTAATGAAGGTAGGTCATTTAGGGACACTGTTACTTCCACTGTGCACATGCTCCAAAGACCCTCGATAGAGGCTTTGATCATATCTCTGCTTCGTGGTTTCTCTGACTCTTTCTGGTGGGTCTGTCCATCCTTGGAGACCCTCTATTGTGGACCAAGCATCTGGTCAGTCCTTGGGGAGTTCCTTGACGTGTCACCTGTTCTTTCTTGGGAGCCCTCTCTGTTGAGTTTGTTCCTCCTTGTAGGCAAAGCATGTCCTAGTGACAAATGCCTCTCAGTGGACGCCTCTAGTCAAAGCATCTGTTCCCCTTCCTCCTCATCCCTACCTAATAACACCAGTTAGGAATGGCAGTTAATCCCTAACTGTCCCCTCCATTATTTTGAGATCCCCTGACAGATTACTGTGGTAGATGGTTGGCCCAACTGTTGTGTTTTTGTAGGTCCACATATGTTTGATAATTTTAGTTAGAAGAACTATGGTGTGGTGGAAAAAAAACATTGATTCTTTTTTTTTAAGGTCCAAGTCATTCTACTCCAGAAAGAGCATGGATTTTAAATAAACTGGTCTGAGTTCAAATGCTATCTTTTACTGTTTAGTAGAAGGATAATTTTTATTAACCTACTCACATATTGCTGGGTGCTAGGGGGATGAGAGTGAACAAGAGGGAGACACATAGGGTAAATGCACTCCTGTAGCTTCCTATATGACTTCCAATTCCTCATCTGTGAAATGGGTATAAGAACACCCCCCACCCCCACACTAGTTTTGTGAGAATTAACTGTGATAATGTGTGTGAGGTCCTGGCAATGATTGACGGCTCATAATTGGTAGATGTAGCTGAAGGATTTACTTAATTCCCCTGTGATTAGCTGGCAGTGCCTTCTAATTTGTTACCTTAAATTTACGCAAGCTGTTTTCTTCCAGAGACCTTTTTTACACTCATATTGTAATTCACAGATATTGCTCAGATCCTGGAAGTCTGAGTTCCTTCCCTCTTTTCTTTCCAAATGTTTTGCCTACGTGGTCTTTAAGCAGTTCTTTCACTTCAGAGATATTCTTTTTATTGTAAGTTTCTGGGATATAGCAGCAGCATGACAGAACAAAAAAATAGAAAGTCTTGCTCCATGAAGGTCACATTTTCAGGGGCTCTAATTATGAAATAATACACTATATAATACACATATAAATAGGAAAGCATATTATGTGATTAAAGGGGACAAGTGTTAAGGTAGGGGAAAGACCAGAGTAGGGGAAATCAGGAGAGTGGGGGTGAGCATATGGGTAGGTGGGAAAGGGATTCAAACATTCTTTGAAATAGGATACTTAGGTCCAGAATAGGTTTCACAGAGAAGGTGATGTTTAAGCAAAGGTTTGAAAGAAGTGGGGGAGGTTAACCACTAGAAAGGGTATTCCATGCAGGGAGATCAGCCAATTCAAAGACTCTATGGCAGGGAACTTGCCTGGCAAGTTCTAGGAACAGCAAGGGGAAGGGATGGAACATGTGTAAAGGATTCGGAGAGGAAGCTTGGACAGAAAGCCTGTGGTGGGGAGAATCAACCTAATCTAGGGGTTAGGCTTTCTAGAAGCAGCAGAAACACTGAGGATCTGACTAGTGATGTTGAGATTTTAGAGCAAAACGTCCCTCCACGAAGCTGCTGTTCAAAGGAGTCTGGCTAGTGTCGTCTGCAAAGGTCAGAACCAAGGGGAGGGTGACAAAAGAAAATGGCAAGCCATTCAAGGAGGAACGTGAGGATGGTGATGTTTGTGTTTTGTCAGGATTATTCTGGTTATGATGTGGAAAATAGTCCTGGCTTTTTTTGCCAGTGGTAATTCAGACATAGAAATCTTCCCCGGAAAACGGTGGTCCTTGTGTACAAGGCAAAATGAATGACATAGAGCAAGTGGGCTATGCAGAGCCTCTCTTTCGGTTTGTGACCCACATCTTATCTGATCCACTCATATTTCTCTGGGCTCTAAATGCAAGGCTGAGTATTCTGTGTTACAGTCAGTAGCCAGTTTTCTACCAGGCTACTCTGGCTTCTAGCCTTCCGATAGGATGAACGGATGCAAAGCCTGAAATTGAGTTACTGTGTCCCAGATGGGTCAGGCCTCCCTACCTCTCACCCACCCGCCCACCCCAAGTTATGTAGTAGTGGATCAATATTTTTGGTGGACCAGATGTGGAGGGATTCAGTTCAGACCCAAAGTTCAGCTCAAATGTTTGTTTGAAACTGGAATTCTGGCTCTGACGATGAATTATGCAGGAGAAGTTGTGTGGTTGTTTTGTTTGTTTTGTTTCATTTTAAGTCTTTCTAATCCTCTCAGATTTTATTTTAGAAAGAAAAAGCAAAAAAAAAAAAAAAGAAAGAAAGAAAAAGAAAAGAAAAAAGCACACAGGTATACAACTAGGTTTCTAAGAAAGCATTTATTTTGAGATTTTTGACATACTAAAGAGTCAGTATTAGCTTTGCGTGCTCAGATTTTATTAACATGAAAAGATCTAATACAGTAGAGAATACAGATGATCAGCTATTTGGTTAAATATGTTGACTATTCCCTGCTGCGTTTGCCGTGCCCTTTGTGGGTAGCTCTGTAAACGGCCATTGCTCTGGATCAATGAAGCAATTTCTGTCCGCTTTCTCACCTTAAGGAAACTTTACATTCCTCTACTGCCCGGCTTCTCTCCTAAAACAAACTAAGCCAAAAAACCAACAAAAAAGGCAAACAGTGGCTAAAATAACACCAGTTTTTACAAAACTTTCAGACTTTACGATTATCTCATGCTGTACAGTATTAAACACAGTCACACAGTTGATAAAGAGCAAAATAACACATGTGTTATAGATGACGACTTTTTAAATTCAGAACAAAAAAATACTGCTCTTGTCAACTGTCTTTCACCTTGCCGTATCCAGCCCAAACACTGGTTACCAAAATACTTAGATAGGCTTTCCCCTACCTCCTTCTGGATAGATGTTCCATTCATCTGCCACTGTCTGCATGCTATCTCCCTCCCTCCTTGACATCTTGGCTGGTTTTTAAAAATGATTACATACAGTAAAATCTGTCCTTGGTGGTGTACATTGTGGTGGGTTTTGATAGATGCACAGAATTATATATCCATTACTGCAATTACATACATATAGCAGTTCCTTCACTCCACAAATTCCCTCTCTCCCCAACATACAGCTTTTTCATCTGGCCTTTTTCACTTAACAAAATGCATTTAAGATTCATCCACATTTTTGCACGAGTCTATAGGGTGTTGCTTGAGTACTGTTGTAACGCTCTATATATCACAGTTCATTCATAGGGGTTGTTCCAAATATTTGGCGATTATGAATAGAGCTGCTATAAACATGTATGGACTGGGAAGAATAATATTTTATCCATCTATGGTGCAGTGAGTCTGGGGACTTAAAAAAAAACAAAAACCAGAATACAGTTTCCTGAGCCTCACTCCCAAACAACTGAATCAGATTTTCTGTAGGTAAGTTCTGGGCTAATAGTTTTTTAAAAACTTCCCATGTAGTCCTATTGGGCCATCAAATTGAGAATTAAGGCTCGGTGATGCAGTCTTTATATTTTTGGTAAATCAGCTCTCTAGGGTTCTTTTTTGAAAGTTATTATGATTTTTACTTGGCATGGTTTACTAATTATATTTGGGTAATGAGAGATTATGTTTCAAATTGGTTGTCTCTGTTAAGGATTTAATTTCATTTCAAGGAGAGAGTTACTGTATGCTAATTAAACCAAGGCCTTTTCAGAGGTCATTTATTGAGGTTTAAGTAGTCATGATAGAAATATATTTATGATATGCCAATTATGTCCGTTGAGAATATGTTAATAATTATATATTTGATTAAAAGGGGTACATGTTAGTTATATAGTGTAATTTTATGTTTGAATAAACTATCATGGGAACCAAATGAGCTTCCTTAATTACTAAGACAATTATTTTATATTGCTGATGAAATATCTTATATAATATATTGGTAGTGAGTTCTTAAAATGTTTTATAATGGTATTTAACAACGATTTAATCAATTGTGTTAAGGAGTAAAATGATTTTAAATTGGACATTTTAGATATTTGATGTTAAAGTAACGTGTTTTCACATCAAGCATTAATTACATAAGAACACATGCCATTTTACAAATTTCCCTCAAAGCTGTGTGCTTTGATGATCAAAGTGTTTACCAACATGAATTCTTGTTTTCACTAAACCCTAATCCTAATTTTATTCAGTTGTTGGAGATTTGAGAAAAATTTTGTGAACACCAAGGGTTTGAAGGTCCTTCACAAGTAAAGGTCCAAGAAATAAATATTTGTCCAAAATATTTAGTAGATTATATTTACACGAATTACTGTTAACTCTGATTTTAAAACACATTCATAATTACAAGGGGATGTACTGTTGATATCCTTTTGATTTACCTCGTAAATGTTAATTTCTAATGAACATGAGCTCTTTATGTATTTACTCCTGGGACATTGGACGAGTCAATTTTTTCAGATATTTACTTTCCTGCAGAGGACTGTAATTCATTTTCAGAAGCACATACCATTCGTGATTGCCAGGAGAAGGTCTTTCTTGTGTTAGTAGCAAAAAGAGGTAACATTTATTAGGTACTCCAAATGTGCATGCACTGTGCTTTGTGAAGATTGTCTTATTTAATCAAGAATAATCTTACATTTTTGAAACCTTCATTGACATAGGGTATATTGTAGTTTAGGGAGTTAGGTAATTTGTCTTTTGTTGTTTTGTGTTTGTTCATAAGCAGTGATGGATTTGTGATTCATACCCAAGTAGTCTTGACTTTAGAAGCCACATGCTTAGATTCCTTTTTTTTTTTTTTTTTTTTTGCAGTTTATGGCTGGGGCTGGGTTTTAACCTGCCACCTCCAGCATATGGGGCTGGCACCCTACTCCTTAGAGCCACAGGCGCCGCCCACATGCTTAGATTCCTGTGCCACACTCTCTTAGCATCATTTGCCTTTGCTTTCTGAATTTAAATAGATCTTTATCCTGTGCTCCCTTAGCAAACTGAAATTATAACTCTGGTCACTTTCTTGAGGGGATTCCTATATATGATTATATAGACACACCTTTCAATTAGGGCCTGTGTCACTTTGTTTTTTAAGTTTCATTACTCTGATAGCTAAAATTGTATGCATTTACTGTGTGCCACATGAAATTGTGACCTCTATGTACATTGTGGAATGACTAAATCTGGCTAATTAACATATGCATTATCTCACAAAATTATTTTTGTGGTGAGAACACTGTACACTGTTCATGAATACAGTGTACTATTAGCTATAGTTGCCAGGTTGTGCAATAGTTCTCTTAAACTTATTCCACATAGCTGAAATTTTGTGTCCTTTGACTAAAATCTCTGTGACCACTTTTTTTTTTTTTGGCTAGGGCTGGGTTTGAACCCGCCAACCCGCCACCTCCGGTATATGGGGCTGGCACCCTACTCCTTTGAGCCAAAGGCACTGCCCTCTCTGTGACCACTTTTGACCAACATTTCTGCTACCTCCACACCCCCTCAACCCCTGGCAGCCACCATTCTACTCACTAAATCTGTGAGATTGACTTTTTCAGATTCTA
>CAUYQV010152164.1:0-47851 GCA_963574575.1 Galagoides demidoff
AGCCTTGTGTGATTTTCTAAATCAAAATCTGCTGTCACACGTACCAGGTTGCCAGGTCATCTAAAGCAACCATCATTCTAATTTGTCCTGTCTGGGGCAGACTGATGTCAATCTGTGTTGTCTAGTGTCCACCATGATCCCCTCTCCCAGCTAGTCAATGGGGGATGCTTTTTATTTTTTAACAGTTTTACTGAGATATCATTCACATACCATACAATGCACACAAGCCTCACCTGACAAGGCATAGTGATGAAAGGTCCCTAGTTTCTCCTGTTGTACGTAGACTCGGTGAGGAGGGGGTGGAAGAGCAGATCATCTCTCACCTGGAACCACCCACCTGCACTCTGGCATAGGGGAAGCTTCTACCTTCCTGGGCTGACCCGGGACTCAGCGTGTAATATTTCTACTGCCCACAGAGAAGTCCAGGTGAAAGCCAGTCAGATGTGTCCACACAGCCTGCCTCTAGCTGCCCAGCAGATGCCCTTCCACAGCCCCCCTGCCCCGGGAGCTCCCAGGAGAGCCTCAAGGCTCTTTCTTCCTAATTTAGCCACAGCCCACAGGCCACCCCAGGCTCAGTTAAGGTCCTGACCTGCAGGAACCAACCAACCTGGCCACTGCTGCATTTCTGCTCTGGCCTTGGGTCTCTTCCATGACCTGAGAGGTTTCCCCAAGGCATCAATGCCAACCAGTGACCGCACATTCGCCTCTCCTCTCTCTGTCTTGGGACTTCCTTAGATAAGAATTTGCTGGAAACGGCTCTGCCACATAGACCCCCCCCCAGACTCACACTGAGGCGGGAGTAGCAGTGGGTGAGATTAAGGCACAGGTCTGAGCCATGTGAACCACCACACCTGGGATGACAAGGCAGAGGACTGCTTGAGGACAGGAGTTTGAGACCATCCTAAGCAAGAGCAAGACCCCATTTCTACAAAAAAAAAAAAAACTAAACCAAACCAAACCAAACATACACACAAAAAAAACCTAAATAGAAAAATTAGCAGGGTGTGGTAGCACACACCTACAGTCCCAGTAAGGCTGAGGCAGGAGTATTACTCAAGTCTAAGAGTTTGAGGTTGCAGTGAGCTATCTGACACCACTACACTCTAACACAGGCTGCAGACCAAGACCCTATCTCCAAAACAAAGAGCAAAAGTCTGGAGCTGACAGCCACGGCCAGCCATGGGAAAGGGGATAAAAACTGTGCCAATCTCCAGGACTACAGAAAAAGGGATGTGTCACTTGGCCCGGTCAGTGCTGTGTATCTGCCTTTGTCAGCTTCATAGCATGATACATTGAACATAAACTTAAGATAAAAGTTGCCAGGCAAGGAAGGAGGGAGGCCCTTGAGGAAATAATGACTGTCAATGTGCAATGCATTATGCTACCTGCTTCCCACATCCTCTTGGTCTTCAAGGTCACTATTCCCATTTTACAGCTGAGAACAATGAGGCTCTAAATGATTGAGTACCTTACCTAAACTGTGAAAGCTAGTATGTGCTTATTTGAAACAAGGTTTATCTGATTCTCCAAGCTTTTGTCTGTCCACTAAAACACCTCCTAATATGTAAGGTGCATCATAAATGTGAATAATGTAGTAAAATGAGATTTGTTCAAAGCATGATGAGTACAGGGCTGACTCCTCCTGAGACCCAGTACACAATGAAATGCCAGCACTTATTCAAAACTTGTTCAGATTTTCAAGATAGCAACAGCAGACCATTAAACCAACCAAGCCCAGGGCCTTTCTAGGAGTGCAAATTCATGCCCATGCAGCCAGTTCTGAATGGGATGGAAAAATTTGGAGGTTGAGGTATGGGAGCAGGAACCACAACTTCCATCTGCCCAACACAGCAGTTAAGAGAGCACCGCTGCCCTAGGTTGCTTGCTGGGCATTCAAGCCTGTCTCTATTTCCTCTGACTAACCCTTCCTCTTGCTCCAGAGTATTAAGGCAAGAGGTGGAACTTGAGCTGGGAGAACCAGGAGGCATACCTGGTCCAAATGAGATTGGTTATGGTATTACGGGCTTCTTGGGTACCATGGTGGAAGAGCAGAAGGAGACCCTGGGAACATGTCCTGCAGCAGGTGATACAATGATCCTCAGTGGAACTGGAGGGGCGTTAAACCAAGTAATGTAAGGGGCAATGCAACTGGCAGGGCATACAGCCCACGTGTGGGTGGAAGGCAGGGAAAGGTTGGGACCCAGTGAATATAAGGCATGTTCACCTGGGAGGTGGAAGATGTGGGCTCGGCCTGGCTTCAACACCCACCCACCATGTGACCTCCAGCCAGTTACTGAGACCTTGAGCCCTTGAAGTTCAAGATACCCAAGAGCCAAATACCCAGGAGCTTAAGGACGTATCATGTAGCCATTAAAAAGGGTATCCTGTCCACTCACTATTTCATGTTATATTAAAAACCAATGCATAAAATTGTATGTATGTCATGATTACAGCCCTGCGAAGAGCAAAATAATGCTCTGGTGGGAAAGAAATACTGTGAGAGAACACACCAAACTGTCACCAGGACAGCTGTGTTTAGATGGTAGAATCACAAGTGATTTTTTTTTTCTTCTTCCTCCTTTTTTAGATTTTAAAATGTTTCTTTAATAAGCATTTATTTTTCAATTTAAAACTAATTTTCTATAAGGCAAAAGAATTCAGCTGGGCTAATGCCCATATAGCTTATAGGGCCTTCAAATGAACCTCTCCTTGCACCCCAATATTAAAGTGTCTAATGCAGCTCCTTTCCCATAGCAGGAAATTCTCTCCTGGGAGAATCACATGCTAAAAGTAAGGGCAAGGCACGCGTGGATGTGAGGTGTCTACGGTAGGCACTGCCATGCTGGCCTGCACAGGAAGGCCACAACACATGATTCAGATGGGTTTTCCCACTTAACATTCCAGGAAGGCTCTTGCAAAAGATGGAAAATGCCAGTAGATCATTCAGGGATCATAGAGGTTCATATTATGACCTCAGACTTTCCACCAGAGAGATCAAGGTCATCCACATCGAGATAGCTTCTTGGTACATGGCTCTCTGCTGTTTTCCTTGTGTCACCCACCCACCCCTATGACTGCCACTGCCACCACCACTGGGCAGAGTTCACTGCAGACAGACAGCTGGGATCAAAGGGGAAAGGGAGGGTAACTGCTCCACCCCTGGAGGTGGGCTGGCCCTGCCGTCTCCAGTGTAACATTTGGGCTCCCTCTGCTCAGCTTCCTATACCTTTCAGGGTGGTACCAGAGAATTGCTTTTTCTCTGAAGAATCAAGCACAACCAGTGATGAACCCAGCCTAGCCCAGGGCTAGGACTCTGGCTGGGCCTCCTCTGATCCTCAGCAGAGCCAGGATCCGCTACTTCATCTCTGTTTTCATCTGGGAATCCTACTGGAGCCAAATCTCCACCCAGGCAGCACAGGCAGAGCTGGTCCCTGCCATGGTCCCACCCCTGCTGGGTAAGCCAGTAGATGCACGAAATCGCCTGCTGCTTGCCCAAGAGGTACGGAAGCCCCATGGCCTGCAAGATCCCAGTGCATGCACAGCATTTGCAGGAACCACTGGGAACATTTCTGGGGCTTTTCTTTCTCTTTTCTCTTTTTACCTCTCCTTTTTTCCTTTTCTCTCTAAATCCTTTCAACACAAAGCAGCAACGTAAGGTGAAATGGTCTCTAAACACTAGTATCTCTTTAAAACCAGGGCTGACAATGCCATCTTTAGTATTGGGGGAACAAAGAAAAGCTAAGCCAGAAAAGACGAGGCCTCGGTCCCCTGGGAAGGATGGAAGGCAGTAAGTAGAACACTGAGTGACTCCTTGAAAGAGCAATGGGAGAGCTTCCAGCCTCTTGTTACACGGAGATGCAAGTAAAGAACAAAGACAGGATTCGTTCCCAGAATGAACTAGCTCGGCCTCTGAAAGGGCGACATCCTGCACAGAGGCCGGCCACAGCCCATCAACAGAGGAAACCAGTCAAGTGTCGTGAGTCAGACAGTGTGGGAATGAAGGAAACTGGTTCTTTGTTGAGCAGGGGTTTTAATTCCTGCCTCGTTAACTGTTGTTCCTCTGTAGATACTCTAGAGGCCACAGAACAGAAGTGGGAAGCATCACTGACTTTTCCAGATTTGCTCTTTAAAGATTGAACACGGGATCCAGACACAGAGCTGATGTTAGGTCCACAGAGTGATCCTACCCTCAGGGCCTTTGCACAAGCTGTCCATGCTACCTGAAACATCCTTCCTCTAATCTGCAATAGCATACCTATCAGCCGCACATAGCTACTTAAATTTAAATTATCAATATTAAATAATATTTAAAACTCAGTTCCTCAGTTGCAGTAGCCACACTTCAAGTGTTTGATAGCCACATGTAACTAGCGGCTACCAGGCTGGACGGCACAGTATATAACCTTTCCAGCAGCCAGAGATTTCTGTCGGACAGCACTGCTTCAGACGTTCATGTGACTCACTCCCTCTCAACCTCAGGTCCTGGTGCTACTGTCATCTTCTCAAAGAGGCCATGTCACACCTAGGAATCTGAAGCAAGACATATAGTCACCCTCTGTCCTCTTCCCTTATCTTACCCTTATCACCATGAATTGCCTTGTTTTATACTTTCTCACCTGTCCCTCCCCTGGAATAAAAGCTCTTGAGGGCAAGATCTTGCCCATCCTTTCTACAGCTGTAAGTCCAATGCCTGGAATAGTACCTGCCATCAGTGGAGCCCCATATGGTTGAATAAATGACTCACAGTAGGATCTATCCCATGGCTCTGGGATTAGAGGACCCCAGCCACCTGCAGCTAATCTTCCCATGGGCCAAGATAATGTCTAAGCATGAGCATTGGGGGTGGGGGAGAGGGCTATGGGAGTAGCAGATAGCTGAAACCCAGCTTTGTCCAATTCCCCTCTAAGAACACCAGTGCCTTTTGTCCCCTTGGTCAATCCACAGGGCTGTGCCCAGCACTTTGCACTGTCTTTCTTCACTGCTAGAGGTGCTGTGAAAGACCGAAATATCCTCTATAATATTGTCAGTCTCCAACATGGCATTGCCTTTCCTATACAGGCATGGAAAATATACAAGTAATAAGATGAGATCTATCCCACGTTGAAGGAGTCAATATTTTAATACCTGCATACACTGGGAGTGCTTTCTATGTCCCCTTTGGACTAGGAGAAGGAAGAGCCCTCTCTCCTACAGCTTTGTTTTCCTATTTACTCCAATTAAAATTTTAATGGTAAGAATATTAAATTCAGGAAAACATGATCCTCAGGGCCAAAGACCAGAGGTGGATAAAGATATAAAAGTTGGAAAACATATCACGTGTCCCATGCTAACTGATCTTTTATAATAAGCTGAGTACAAAAGTCACCTTTGTTTGGGATCAAAATGTTCAGCAATATAATCACAAGTGTAGGGCATAGAAAAAGGGCACATCTCAGGAGGATAATAAACAAATAGAAAGCAAAATAAAAGCAGGTAAAATCTATGCTTCAAACCAAATGAGGAAGGAATCCTCACAGTCAAGGAAGTCGGGGGTCTTCAAGCTAACAGCCCGACAGCTACTGAGACAGCGACGGGAAGCGTGGAGAAGCCTGGGCAGCACACCCTCTAATTCCTGCTTTCCCCTGACAGAGCACATGACATTTGTTTGCTGAGGCTTTAACTGATCTCTTCGTGGCCTTAATAAACTCACCAACCTCACTGTGTGGAACATTGCAGAACAATGAGTGTTGAGAGAATTGGTAAGGAGATACATCTTTTACTTCAGCCAAGTTTTATTAACTCAAATTCCAATACTCATTCTGAAAACACTTCCAGGAAATTGGGTCTGTTCTGATGCATAAATCATGAATTATTTATAAGGTTGCACAAAACCTGGTGACGGGCAGCAAGATTGGCCCCCACCTTGAGGATTCTTCTACTTTGTCTTTTGCTGAGTCTCAACTAGAGAAGCCCAGCCACCTCCATGCCTTTGCCCAAATGATAGCACTCCTCTGGGAAGGAAGGTCACCTTTACCCCCTGAGCCCAGATGTGGGAGGGACTTGCATTGAGGGGTAGGGCGGGAAGAGACACCAGACAGCCAGAGCAGCCGAATCAGCCCTCAGGAGCAACAGGATGATAGCCCCCCAGCTAGGTCACTCACAACCACCTCAGCGGCCCCTGTAACTCTGTTTCTCTCTTAAGGTGGCCATACTTGAGATTTGGGCACAGAGCAAGACTATAAGCATCTTCAGGGCAAGGGCTCTGCAATGCCCAGCATGGTGATTTTCCCACAGCAGAAATCTGTTAAATGTTTCCTAAATCAGTAAATGATCAACAGGGCTCAGGGAATAGCAGAATAGCCCGCGCCTCAGCAGTTAGGGTGCCAGCCACATACACCAGAGGTGGTGGGTTCGAACCCAGCCCTAGCCAGCCAAGCAAAAATGACAATTACAATAAAAAAATAGCTGGCGTTGTGGGGGGCACTTGTAGTCCCAGCTACTTGGGAGATTGAGGCAAGAGAATAACTTAAGCCCAAGGGTTTAAGGTTGCTGTGAGTTGTGACACTATGGCACTCTACCGAGGGCTACATAGTGAGACTCTGTCTCAAAATAAATAAATAAATAATGGGCTCTTCCCTATATTGATTTTAAATTCAGAATTTTCCATCCAGTCAAAAGTTCACTCTTAACATTCAAGATTTAAAGCTTTAAAATCTCGATGCAATACCAACTGGTCAAAACGTGATGTGGAGGGTAGACTGAACTCACAAACCTGGCCCAACCTTATCCACTGAAGTATCTTAAGCCACAGTCAGAGTCAGGAATCTGCCTTCATGGTCACAGACACACGTTGGAGTATTAAGGACCAGGCCATGAGAGAAGAGGTTGCTGACCGATGCTATCTCCCATGCCTGAGTCAAAGCCAGCTGCCCTCACTTAAGAGGCTGAGCCATGGCCACTACAGGGCAGCTCAGGACCAGGCCAAGGGGTTGGGACACCAACCAAATATAGTTTTCCTTTGGTGGTTGTTTTTTTAAGACAAGGATGAAACTTATTAGCCAATCATTTAAAGTTCCCCCTTGAAAGAACAAATGGGATTAATGAATATGGGTTTTTCAATTTCATAAAATTAAGGGGCAACCAGCAAAGGTCTCATACTTTCTCCCTCCACGCATCTACACAAGATCAAGCTTCCATATGGCTTCTCATTTCTTTAAACAAATTAAGCTTGTGGTCTTACATTCCCTTGATCTTTCTGCACTGTAAATTTCTAAATTCCCTAAAGACAAATAATGTGGTTGAGAAACACACATGCATTGTTTTATACAAAAAAATATAATGGCTATTTTCCATAAGAGCAGGTAACATAGGTTGGGATATTTGGATGAACCCTCTAGAGCTAAAAATGACTCGAGATAAATCACCTCAAAAACACTGAAGAGTAAAAAACAGCACAGCCCTACCAGGCCACTCTGGGGGGAAAGCTTGAACCTGAAGAGGCTAGTAGGGGTGTCCAACCTGCAGCCCAAGGCCATATGCAGATCATTTGAGGACTATTCCTCTTATCTGTGGGGTTGGATATTGAGAGAAGTATGCATGGACCTCTTCTCTTACTCATCAGCTTTTGTTAGTGTTTGTGCATTTAATGTGTGGCCCAAGACAACTCTTCTTCTTCCAACGTGTAGCAGAAAAGAAAAAAGGTTGAACTGGACACCCTCTGGTCACTAACTAGAACAGTGATTTTCAACTAGTGTACCATAGCATACTGGTATATGAGAGGATCTTAGATGTGCCGCAAAAATTTTTAAAGATCATTAATTAACATTGTACCCCACGTATGCATAAATGTATTCGTGATCTAAGTGTATATGACTTAATAAAAAAAATAAAGATCATTAATTAAATTATTTTCTAAAAGAGTTCAAACCTGGCTGGGCATGGTGGCCCACACCTATAATCCTAGCACTCTGGGAGGCCAAGCCAGATGGATTGCCCTGAGCTCAGAGGTTTAAGACCAGCCTAAGCCAGAGTGAGACCCCATCTCTACCAAAAAAAAAAAAAAAAAGCCAGGCATTATGGCAGGTGCCTGTAGTCCCAGCTACTTGGGAGGCTGAGGCAAGAGAATCGCTTGAGCCCAAGAGTTGGAGGTTGCTGTGAACCATGATGCCACAGCACTCTACTAAGGGCCACAAAGTGAGATTCTGTCTCAATTAAAAAAAGAAAAGATGTGATTAAGTTAGGAATCTCCAGATGTGTTGATCTTCCTCAATTATTTGGGTGAGCCCTGAACGCAATCAGGATTTTTACTACAAGCGACAGGTAAAGAGAGATTTGACACGGAGAAAGAAATGGGACTAGAGAAAGAGATTTGGAGGTGATACTATGGCTACCCAATGGCTGCTGGGCTTTGAGGATAGAGGAGGAAGCCACAGACCAAAGAGTGTCAGAAATGCAGCTCCTGGCTCGGCACCTGTAGCTCAGCGGCTAAGGCACCAGCCACATACACCGGAGATGGCGGGATTGAATTCAGCCCCAGCCTGCCAAACAGCAATGATAATTACAACCAAAAAATAGCTGGGTGTTGTAGCAGTGCCTATAGTCCCAGCTACTTGAGAGGCTAAGGCAAGAGAATCGCTGAAGCCCAACAGTTCAAGGTTGCTGTGATCTGTGATGCCACAGCACCCTACCCAGGGTGACACAGTGAGACTCCATCTCAAAAAAAATAACAATAAAAGAAATGCAGCTCCAGATGGAGAAGAGCCAAAGATTCTCTCCAGGACCTTCAGAGGGAGCAGGGCAGTGCTGACATCCTGACTTTAGCCCAGAGAAATGGCTTTTTGGATTTCTGTCTTCTAGAACCATAGGAGAATATATTTGTGCTGTCTTAAGTCAGCAAGTTTGTGGTAGTTTATTATAGCAACCACAGTGCTCCACATTGTAGGCAAAATTCAGGGGTTTTCAGGCACACAAAACCTGAAGTTCATCACCAGCAAAGGGATTCTAAAGGCTGCACTCCAGGCAGGGCTCAGTGCCCATAGCATAGTGGTTACGGTGCCAGCCACATAAACCAAGGCTAGTGGGTTTGAATCTGACGTGGGCCAGCTAAACAACAATTGCAACAAAAAATAGCCAGGTGTTGTGATGGCCTCCTGTAGTCCCAGCTACTTGGGAGGCTGAGGCAAGAGAATCACTTAAGCCCAAGAGTTCAAGGTTGCTGTGAGCTGTGATGCCATGACACTCTACCGAGGGTGACATAGTGAGACCCTATCTCAAAAACAAACAAACAAATAAATAAAAATAAATAACCGTAAACTTAACCTTTTCAGCTACACTCTATGTCCAGACTCTCTTATCTTAGTTCATTGTTTACCAGATAAAAAATCAAAACCCACGGAAAACACAGCACCAACAGTGAACTCTGGGGTGAAACTGTGGACTCTGGATGATCACCTTGGAGGTTCATCAGTTATAACAAATGCACCACTCTGCAGAGGATGTTGACAATGAGGCCTCTGTGTGCGTGTGGTGGGGCGGGGCACAGACGAGGTGGGGGAAATCTCTGTACCTTCCTCTCAATTCCCCTGTGAATGTAAAACTGATCTAAAAAAATTAAGTATTTAAGAAAATAAAAAGTTTGCCTTAAGGGAAGCATCTGTTCTCTCTTCCCTAAATTCTCTTCCAAAATCTCACATCAATAGCTCTTTATTTTTGCTTTGCAGTTTTATTGCTTTCACCCAATAAACTCTGTTTCTATTTATACCAAAAAAGAAAAAATCCACAGATGGGTTCTCCAGAGACGGTCTCATCCAGCCTACACATGAGTGAATTATTATTATATCCAGTTTATGGATGATGCAAATGAAGTCTAATGAAGTTAAATGATTTATCCAAGGTCATACTGTCTTCATCTAGACATTTTATTAAGGAAAACTTTCTTTTCTACTCTTCAAAAAAAATGAAAATTCAATATTCTTTCTGCCTCCCATACACTCCATAGGTCATAAACATCTGAAAGATTTCTCAATCTGTTGCACTGAGATAGCCCCAGAACTAAGACTGCATCCTCCTGATCTGACTAGCGTGGGTATTTTAAGAAAGGCATGCCGGCTTGGCACCTGTGGCTCAAGTGGCTAAGGCGCCAGCCACATACACATAAGGTGGAGGGTTCGAATCCAGCCTGGGCTGCCAAACAATGACAGCTACAACCAAAAAATAGCCGGGTGTTGTGGCAGACACCTGTGGTCCCAGCTACTTGGGAGGCTGAGGCAGGAGACTCACTTGAGCCCAGGAGTTGGAGGTTGCTGTGAGCTGCGATGCCACAGCACTCTACGCAGGGGGACAGCTTGAGGCTCTGTCTCAAAAAGAAAGAAAGGCATGCCAATGGCTATAATGTGTGAGTGCCTGTGATTAGCAGTGCTTTTTGCAAGACTATCTTTTGACACTGATGCAACCATACAATTCAAAGGGTGCAACAGAACACATTAATTAATTTAAAAAAACAGGACACATAATCAAGCCTGGACTTGAAATGCTTCCCAGCGAGATGCTTGTCAAAAGAAATGCTGCTAATTAATTATGCCAAAGAGGAACAGCATCACCGCAGAGAGGGGCATCCTCCCCAGACTCCTCCTATCTCAGCCTAGGAGGCGGAGTCAGACGGTGTTAGGGGCATGGCAGTCGGGGCCGGTAGAGGAAGAGAAGCATAGATATTAGCAATGGTTTAAGAAGCAAATCTGTGGCTCGGCACCTGTGGCTCAATCGGCTAAGGCGCCAGCCACGTACACCTAAGGTGGCGGGTTCGAATCCCCAGCCCGGGCCCGCTAAACAAACTGATGGCTGCAACCAAAAAATGGCCGGGCGTTGTGACGGGCACCTGTGGTCCCAGCTACTTGGGAGGCAGAGGCAGGAGACTCGCTTGAGCCCAGGAATTGGAGGTTGCTGTGAGCTGTGATGCCATAGCACTCTACCCAGGGGGATAGCTTGAGGCTCCGTCTCAAAAAAAAAAAAAAAAAAAGAAGCAAATCTGCACAGAGTTTTTCAGAAACCAATGTAATCTTAATACAAATAAATATTTAAAGGGCAACTTCATTTATTATTAATTTTCTATAAATCTCCTAACAAAACCACTGCCATAAAGCACAAGATTTTCAACATTGGTCACTGAAAACAAAGACGCTTCACATTTGCCTCTGACAAATACCCACTTTTCCCAGGTCTCTTTTATTCTCGACTTATGTTTGCAAATGCTATCACTTCAATAAACTCCCTTCAATGAGGACACTCTCTTCAGGTAAGTCAACAAGCTAGCAATGGAGAGAAAAACCGTCAAAGTCAAATCACATCCTACACGTCAGGAAACATAGTTTTCCAAAAGTGTGGCCATTTTCATTAAGATGATCCAAGTTACATCCAAGATGGCCCAAGTGGGTTCATTTTAGGGTAGCCCTAGAATATAGCCTATGAAACAATGTTATGAGAGCAGAGCAGGGACTCTGGGGGTCCTTATTTCTCAAACCATCTTGCAGGAAAAGAACCCAGAAGATGTAAATAGGAGACGGCTAAAGGCAGCGAAGAAGTGTCTCTTCCCAAGAAGCAGAGAAAAGAGAGGGAATAGATTAAAATGAAGGCATGACAGAAAGAAAATTAATTTCTTTAGTTCACACAATGGAAAGAGTGATGAATGGAGAAAGCTGTTTGTCCACACGCCAGTCTGATCCTGCTACAACTTCCTTTCAAGTTAGATTTTCAATTGAGTCTCCTACAATTCACTCCTAATGCAAAGAGAGACCATTGAGGAATGCCCTGCCTTTCAACTCTGCCTTTCCTGTCATCTGGCACCCAGACTGGCTTTGCAGAGACATCCTTTAAAGTTTGAAACGCTGTCCACACACAAATTATTTAAGATGACTAAGATCATGGTTACACTCCCCGCTTGGACTGATGGATTGATAGCAGTGAAAACTATAATTATAAATACTCTACTGCAGTGGAAAACCATCTACGCCCCGCCCCCCACCTTATCTTCAAAGCCCTCTCTGCGGGCAAAAAAAGGAAATAATGCTCTCCATCACTCTGGTCTCTTCCAGTCAGCCCCATTTCACAGATGAGAAGGCTTAGGCAAGACAGGTCAGCAGGTGACCCGGGGCAGGATTCCAAGACTCATATTTTCAAACCACCAACCCACAGATGACCACCGTGATGAAAACACTGGTCCCTCCCTGGGGACCATCACATGCCACCATGCCCCAGTGTGTTCTTTTTCAGACCTCATGACGTCAGAGAAGTAATGGAGACCAATTAAGCTGGCCATCAGTGTCAGCAGCTCACTGCTGCTACTGGGTCCCAGGTAATTAAGAATCTCTGCCACTTGGTAGAGAGCACACTTTTCACTACAAGGCACCCAGCTCCACCCTGTCAAGAAAAACAGCAAGGTCTAGAGAGTTTAAAAGAAATCAGACAGGGCCTGTGATTTCAGAGTTCAGGTAAGTAAGAATTTAACACGGGACTTCCCTGGGCCTGTACAGGACTTTATGCCTGTGCCCCTGCTCTTCCCCTGCATTCATTTTTCCTCCCCTGCACCTCTAGCAGTTGTAACCTGCCCCGAGGAGAGGAGAGAAGAGAAAATGCGAGAGGTGGCAAGGGAGGAGACCTCAGCAAGCCATCAGCCCAGCCCTCTTGTTTTGTGGAGTGCACCTCCTGAGAGGAAGGTCCTCGCCCAGGGACTGACGCAGACTGCTGATGGCAGCGCTGAGATCACAATCGGTCTTCTGGGCTGGCAATTTCTCCCTCAACAACCAAGGCTTTCACGTTTCATGCTGGGAGTTGCTTTCAGGTTGGTAGTTGCTTTGTGTTTTCATGAAAAACATTTTTAAACATAAAAGTATTTCTAAGTGTAACAAGCTCTCATGGTCCCACAGTCCAGTATTCACTGATGTTAACATTTCATCATTTTTAACATTGTGGATAAAGTTAGTGTCCTCTGTCCCACCCTCTCCCCTTTCTCTCTGTCCAGAGGCAACATCCGTGTGTGTACTTCTAGGCTGTAATTATATACTACACATCCATAAATAATACTTTAATAATTTCTCAATCTTTTCAGGTTGTGTTTTTTGCATCTTTTCTAAGACATTCTTTTTATCTTTGAGGTCATAAACATACTCTCCTGAAGTTACCTTCTAATAGCGTTGGAGTTTTAATTTTCATGTCTTGATTTCACTGTGTTCAGCTATGAGACAGAGAAATAATATCTTTCTATATAAAGCCAGCGTTCTCAAAATGAGTCTCTGATGTGCTCAGCTTTTCTCACTGGTTTAGAATGCACTGCTACCTCATGTTAAACTCATAGAGATTCTCAGGGCTGTTTCCCTGCTCTCTAGTCTGTTCTCTTGACTTCTTTGTTCTTTCTGCAGGTGTTTCAGACCTATTCATGCACCTAACTCTTCCAAATGAATTTTAGAACTGGTTTGTGTAATTCCTAGAGAAACCCTACTAGAATTTTTATTGAAATTATCTTAAATTTGATGCTTTCACACTAATAAATTATCCCATCTATAAACATATCATTCTTTATTATATACTCTAATAATACTTTATAAATTTCTCCTTTTTAAAACCTTATGGATGCTTTATTTCTCCATACCCTACAGTTTTGTTGCTATCATGATGACTCATTTTTTCTATAATATTTCCTACATGTTATTGCAATTCTACAGAACTGTTAATTGCTTTTTGTATGTTGGCACTGGCCTCCTGCAACTCTGCTTGCCTTTTTTGTAATAGGCATGTAATAATTCTGAAAATCTTGGACTTTGAGACAAACATATCATCTTCCCATAGTAAAAACTTTGTCTCTTATTTCCCATCCTTAGGCTTCAACTGTTTTTCTTGTCTTATTGCATTATCTAGGTTCTCTAGGACACTGGTGAATAGCAGTGGTGATATTTAGTAACTTTATTTTAATTCTGATCCTAATTGGGAATACTTCTAAGGTTTTCCCAGGAAGCAGAATGTTGGTCATAGGGCATAACCATCTTTTTTATATGTTCTCAGATTACATCTCCCCAAATAATAAGCTCCTCCAGAGGAAGGCCTAAATTTGATGTATTTTCCCATTCACCATGGCACTGTGTTGGTCACACAGGAGGTGCACAATAAATGTTCGCTAATTGCTTGTATATTTCTAAACTCTAACTCCTTTGGTTTTCTATTGACACCTCCTGCTTCTCTGACCCCAGCAAATGTGGTTGATCTTGGAGCAATTCTTGACTAGTTTAAGATGAGCATTCTTTAAGTGTGTGTATGTATGTGTGTGTGTGTGTGTGTGTGTGTGTATACATTCTTAACTTTATGTAGATGATAGCTCATTTAGTCAGGCTCAGGGGTTTCATGAAGAAAACAGAAGAATTCTGGTTCTAAAAAAAATTGACTTACCAGGCACAATGACCTAGCACCCAGTGAGGCCAATGGTGGATTGCTTGAGCTCACGAGTTCAAGACCAGCCTGAGTAAGAGCAAGACCCTGTCTCTACTAAAAATAGAAAAAAAACTGAGGCAAGAGAATCACTTGAACCCAAGAGTTGGAGGTTGCTGTGAACTATGATGCCATGGCACTCTACCCAGAGTGATAGCTTGAGACTCTGTCACCCTCCCCCCAAAAAATAAATAAATAAGTGAATTATTTCAGGGATTTGGAATTTGATTACCCAATAGGGACTGTTCATCCTCTCCCTCCTTACTTGTGCTGTATGAACAAGGATTAATTAGAGAGACTAACTGGGCCCTGAATGCGTCACTGACTTGACTTTTTCAGACGCACAGAACCTATTCCTTGGTGCAGAGCACCAACTTCGGAGGCAGGAGGCGGCTGCTTACATAGCTCAGCTGGAGTAATGCCACATACCTCTGGTTCTCAGAGAGGACGCAATTCCTGGGAATGCGGTCAGAACAATACCCCTATGCTAGACACACAAAGCCACTAAGAACTCCATTCAATCCTAGGGAGAAAATGCCTGTAGGGAGGGAGAAAGCAAAATTCTGGGCCCTGCTTCCTTCTAATGCTCAAGGCCTTCCTGGAGAGCTGCTGCTGCCTTTACCCAGGGCTGAACCCCTGGCCAAGGTAGAGAATCACGCTATCTGGCCAGCTCTTGGTGCACCTGCCTGAGGGAACAGGAGGTGAGGAAACAGTTGAACCAGGACTCAGACTCACTGTTCCCCCAACTCAGACTCTCCTCAGCCTGTCCAGGCAAATAGCTGGAAGGAGGGGACACTGGAGAAATCTACACAACTGGAGTAAAATCAGACAACTACAGGCAGTCACTCAATCCTCAGCAGCCGAGAGGGCAAGGTGAAGTGGGAGGAGCGAGGGCATGTGGTGCAGAGAGGAGCACACTCCTCCTGAAGGGAGGAGCTCGGTTCAAGTCTCAGCCTCACCACTCACGTGCCGTATCACAGACAACCTCTCACCTGGGAAATAGGGGCAGCTACTACAGTCCCAAGTACTAGTCCAGCATGGGCCAGGGATGAAGGACAGTCTGGTTAGTCCCCACAAATTTCAAAAGCCCCCGGAGGAAGTTTCCACTAAGAGTAGAAATTGAAAATCCCTAAGTGGTTGGCTTGAAGGATCCAGGGCAAGGTGAAAAAAGTGAAGATAAGCCATTAGCTGGGCTGTGCCGGGAAGACACATAAAGCTTCCCTTCTCCTTTATCACGTAGCAACCTATCTCAGGACACATCCAGCCCAACACAGGAGACACAGAGACAAAGAGGCTGAACAGGTAGGCTGGACCTGGAGGATCTCCAGCCAGATACCCTTACACCCTTTATCTCCCTCAATCACCACGTCCTAGCAGAGGCAGAATTCCTTGGAGTCAGTCTCTGTCCATCTACTCCTTGACGTTCCCACTGCTCACGCCCCAAGGGGACATCCCTGCCTGGATTATTGAGCAACGTTCTAATTGGGCACCCCCTTCTCCTACCCCTCCTGCCAAATGAAGCTCCATAATGCCACCAGAGGGGTCTTCCTAAAGAGCAAGGTGGCGGACGACTCTGCTTTCAAAACCTGCAATAGCTCCTACCGGCCACGAAGTCCAGGCTTTTCAGAAAAACATTCACCCCTGAGCTGCGTGCATCCTCCCTCTCATCTCCATACAGGCCTTATACACCTGTCATCTGGCCACCCACAGTCACCCACCATGCACCTGTTCACCCCTGAACTCAGGCTCATGCTGACACTCCTTCCTATGTCACTAATGTCACTGCCTTGCAGAAGAATTTACTGGATGTATTGCCTCTCTTCTCCGACAGACAAGCACTCTGGAGGGCACAAGCTATGTTTTATTATCTTGGTCACGTCCCACAGTGCCTTTCACACAGCAATTTTTCAGACTATAAAACTGAGGCTGAACCGCATCGATCAACCTTGAAACCATGGCTAGTGAAGGAAGCCAGACACAAAGGCCTTTCCTGCCCGATTCCACTTTTATGAAATGTGCAGAAGAGACAAATCCATAAAGACAAAAACCAGACTCGTGGTTTCCAGGGAGGGAGCAACTGTCAGGGCCTCCTTCGTGGGTGACAGAAACGTTCTAGAACTAAATGGTAGTGATGGCTGCATAACATTGTCAAAGTCCTTAATGACACTGGAGCATAAGCCTTAAAACAGTCACGTTGGTAAATTTTATAGTATTTTAATGACCAAAAATAATAACAGGCTGAGAAGACAGAAATAACTAGTCCAGGGGCACAAGCTAAGCAAGTGTGATTGTAAGAATCATTTTTCACTGCAGTTTTAGGAGACAACAGATAGCTAACCCCTATATCTCTACACCCTGCTACCTCCTCTGAGTGACCCAGGCCTCATTTGCTCCAGTTTCCAGAAACATCCGTGATACACACCCTGGCACAAAACACAGCTGCCCTGTATCATTCCCCGGCTGCTTCATGCCTCTGGTTTCGGCTCTGCAGCGAGCTACAGTATGCCCCCTTTGAGGATAGGGTTGGTGTCAAAGCCTTCCTGCGGGGCTTGCCAGGGGTCTGGACACGGAGGGCATGCTGAGCGCTTATTTATATTTTGCACAGTTCTAACTTGCATTTTAGCTGAAATGTTCCCACGTTCTTTTGGTCAGCAAAACAGAACACGTTCTCCTTTTGCCATTAATTCAATCTCAGGAAATGCCTTTTTGCCACAGATCAACTAAACTCATTGGTACCCATTGTTTTCTCACTGATGGAAAAAAAAAAGTTAACACTACTTTCTCCACTTATTCATAAGGGAAAGTTTCATTTCTCTACTTCAAACACTGTGTAAACATTAAAAGGTGCTAGAGGTTGTGTTTTAATGGAGCACGCCGGTAAATAAACGCATTCGCGATGATGGGTTAGGAGTTTGAACATGTAATGTTTAAAACAAGTTTTACTTCACTTGAAAAAGTTTGGTTTTCTCTTTTTAGGCTATTTAGGAATTAGCAAGCAAAACCTAGATAAAAATCAAATCCTACGTTTGAGCCTTGGGTGGCTCACTTACCATGACCTCCAGCAAGTTCCTTAGAGACCCTCTGTGTTAGTTTTCCTACCCACAAAATGGGAATAAAAATGTCTTCCTCTGAGTCTTAAAGGAGTGTTGTAAGACCCAACTGAGACAACCAGTAGGAAAGTACTCGCTAAAGGGCAGAGACCTGAATGTGCAGGAGAAACGTGGGACAGAGGACTCTGAGTCTAGAAGAAGAAGGGACGTGGCTTACACGCCCCTCCCCATCCTTAGCGCCAAATCTCCACACCTTTATCAGCTGGTCTAGCCAGTGCTCTGAGCCTGGCTGGGGTCTGCAGAAGTGGCCTGTAGATCTGAAGGGAGATGAGAAGCCAGAGCTACTCTCCCGCAACAACCAAATACATTTTTAATTTTCTTAATCAACACTCAACTTTTTTCTCCCAAATGGTAAAACAAATAACAGTCATATACAACCAGGAGGGGGTTATTTTTAGAGAGGATTTTTTCTTTTTTTTACTTTCTAAAGATAATTATAGACTCACAAGAAGTTGCAAAGATAGCAGAGAGGTCTATATCTTTATCACCCAGCTTCCCCAATGGTCACATCTTATATAAGTACATTATGGTATCAAAACCAGGAAATTGACATTGGCACCATACCATGGCCAAGATGGGGCAGATTACAGACTTAATCCAATGTCTTCAGTTTTTACATGCACTGTATACAAAATATCCAAATGGCAGTGGTGCAGAAGATAAAGAATGCACTGGTGTAGAATTATTTATATTGCTATAATGAAATGAATAAAATGTAATTTCTATAGGCAGTTCATAAGCATACAAAAATCACTTTGTTACAAACAATTTCTTCCTGGTTGTGCCCACTATGATGGGACATATTTGCAGCATCTAACTCTGGTCTCCCTTTCTGGAAGGTGAAGAGGCCTTATACGTCTGTGTTCCCACAGCAGTTCTAAAAGAATCAGTGAGAAAACTTTGGCACTTCCTTTCCCAGAGGGGCAGCCCATGCCCACTGCAGTCCTCATCCCAGGCCCTCATTAGTCAGCACTCCCAGCTCCTGACCTACCCACCCACAGTCCCAGGCATCTTCAGGAGGGATTTGGTGCTGGCCTTGAAATACTGTGGGTCGGCTGAGCAATGCCACCATCTGGTGGTCAGAGAACTAAGGAAAGCAGTGACAGCTCTCCAGCTGTGGGGTTTCCCAGTGGAGTTACCCTTTAAATCTATTCCACGAGGCTCTACTTAGGGTACTGAATGTTGTAATAAAGAACATTTTTTGTAACGAGAATAGCCATGCCGAGGTTGATTAAGAACGGCCATAATTCTTAGAAGCCCCGCCTACTGAGAGGTAAGTCTATTTCCCCTCCTTTGAATCTGGGCTCTGACCTCCTGTGAGACAGAATGCACTGAAACTGATGCTGTGCAACCTCCAAGCCTCCACCTCGAGGGGCCTCAGAGCTTCCTCCTCACCTTACAGTTTATAACCCAATTAGTTGACAAATAAACAGTACATCTACAAAGGGTGCCAAAACAATGTATACACATTTTAAGTAGGGAAAAAATTGTATTCAAATAGTAATACTCAATATATACCAGTAACAAAAAGTGACTATAAGTCATGTTGAGCCTCTCGTGTAATTGCAGAAGTCAAACGTGACTTGAGTGTTACAAATTTAACACAGTATTTTCTTTTCCTACAACACGTATACATATTTTTGGCACCCTCTGTATTTATCATGTACACTCAGAACCGTCCAATCTCTTTTTTTCTCTGTTTCACACTGGAAAAATAAGTTGTCTTAGGCCACACATTAAATACACAAATAGTAATGAAAGCTGATGAGCAAAAGAAAAGGTCTGTGCATACTTTTTGTGATACCCAACACCACAGGTAAGCAAAACAGTCCTCTGCATGTGGCCTGTGGGCCACAGGTTGGACACTCCAAGAGATATCATATTAAATTTATCATTTCAATGAAGTATAAAACAAAAAACCAACCCCTGCGTGGCACTTGTGGCTCAGTGGGTAGGGCACCGGCCCCTTAAACCAAGGGTGGCAGGTTTGAACCCAGCCCCAGCCAAACTGCAACAAAAAATAGCCAGGCATTGTGGCAGGCTAGCTGCTCAGGAGGCTGAGGCAAGAGAATCACCTAAGCCCAGAAGTTGGAGGTTGCCGTGAGCTGTAACGCTATGGCACTCTACTGAGGGTGCCAAAGTGAGACTCTGTCTCAAAACAAAACAAAACAAAACCAACCCCAGTGGAATCTTCACCTTTTGGCTAAGATCAAGAATAAAAAACCAACCCTGGTTAGTGCCACAAGTATTTTCATCCCCTTTAGCAAGCCATGTCACCTCTCTGTACCTTGGCTCAGTGACCTGTAAAACAGAAATTCGCCCCTTTGGAAGTTTTGGAGTATTAAATGAAATACTGAATGTGAAAGCTCTTGTTGAGCACATAAGCCCTTTTTTCCTTTCCTAATTTTGGAAAAATACATATCATAAAATGTACCATCTTATATAAACCTTTAAAAAAAGAACTCATAAAATACAGTCCATTTTATCTCAGTTCCACAAACAGGGCGGTGATTAAACCAAGAAGTTGTCTAATGCTCCCAGGCTTGAGGTGCTCCAAGAGTGAGGTCTTGTGTTGCACCAAGGAAGCGTCACCAGCTCCTGTGCAGCTGACCTGGATGAAAGCCCAGGCCTGCTCCTGCTAATACATCTTTCCCAGGCCTGATTTCACCAGAAAGTGGATCTTTCACAGTGGGAGGTGGAGGTGAAGAATGAGGTTAAAGAAGGTGGAAATGAATCTTTCCATGTTTCTGGCATTAGCCTTCTCCTCCAGAACACGGGAGTCTCTGCTTCCCACAGAGGCAGCTTTAGGGGCTCTGAAGCATTAACAACCTCCCAGCTATGACCAAGGTGCTTCTGAAATAGAAAATACTAAGATGAGCTATTCAAATATAGTTACTGCGTTAGCTGTGGCTGAGCAGTTCAGCACTAGTTATTGGATGGATGTGTAAAGTTTGGGTTCTTTTCTTCTTTTGATATGTCTTTTATAAAAGAAAAAGTATCAAAAAGGAAAATTTCCATTCAGAGAAGTTTGTGAATAAAGAAATAACAGGGAGTTTAACCAGGTCTTTTGCCTTTAATAGCTCCAGAAAAAGTCCACGGAGAGCACACTGCAAGAGAATTGGTCCAGGCCCCACTTCAGGGTCAAGGTCCAGGGGTCCCTGTCGCTAACGTTCCTGAAACATCAGGGGCTCATGCAGCAATACTGTGAGGTCCAATCAATGCTCTGCCTGGGAGGTTTGTATATGGGGCACCTGGGGAATGGCCTCCAGCCTGAGAGTTAAGAAGAAATGGCTCAGGTTGCTGCTGAAAGCCTCTCCCCTGCTCCCAACCCCTGGCCTGAAGTGCAGCGGGGAAAGTTGAATCAGAACCAGCAGATACCCAGGGGTGGAACTGCAGACCATCAGAGCAGAAAGGGACTTCAGAGCTCCTCCTAGGACCATATAATCTACCAAAAAAGTATAAAACAATCACTGGGTGGCTCCAGGGTCCAGGAAAAACCTGCTGTCCCAATTCTCATTCCACTACATTACCCTGCCTCTCTCGAACTTGACAAAGATAATAACGTCACTCTCGAGGAGCATCCATCTGAGGGGGGCAGGTCTGTACACCGACCACCTCCACAGGGGGTTTCAAGTGTGCACTCCAGGGGAGCAGAAGCCTGGAAGAGGTGCCACCAGATCCTCCTGCAGAACATGTACCTTTAGTCCAGGAGGGCTCCCTAAGGCGGTGAAGTCTGAGCTCAGGCTTGGTAAGAGCACAGGGGGAAGCCAGGCAAACAGTGGGTGGGGCGGGGGCATCGCAAGCACAGGAAAGAGCACCTGCGTAGCTGCTGGGACTTCAAAACAACTCTGGCTGCCACAGAGTGGTGAGCTGGTGAATAGCAGGAGCCTGGGTGGGGCAGTTCTGCCGAGCAGACAGATCCAAGAAAACCACAGCACTGAAAGTGGGCAGACCTTGGGGAGTGGACATGAAGGTTAGGGGCACAGGAGGACTTGCGAGTCTCTCTGCCTTTTGGGGTTGACGGGGGAGCTGTGTGGAACATGACGACTGAATGTGAATGAGTTCAAATTCAGACACATGAAGTTTTTGGTGCCAGAAGAAATGAGAAAATAGCCCTGAGATACTTGCATCTGAAGATGACAGAGACTGCACCTGTATTTCCTAATAGTCTGGGCTTTCTGGATGACTTCTATAGACAGTTTGTCTCTTAACTTGTTACCATCCCAGCATATGTTGACCACTTAAGCTTATTCATAGAAGCTTCTGGCTGGAAAGAAGTGGAAGAGGTCCTAGGTACAAATCTGTACATAAGGCCAGGACAAAGGACGTACTGGTACATATGGGAGGCAGCTGGGAATGTGAGACAAGCCGGAGGGGATGTCAGGAGCTGCTGAGAGAAGCTCAGCCTGACCACAGATGGGCCGGCCACCTTGAATGGTCATGCCCAAGAGTCTAAATGAAAAGAGAATACAGAGAATAAGGCAGAGAAGACTCTGAATGCCAGATAGTGAGAGCCATGCTCCCTGGGACAAAAGCACAGAATGCCAGAGATCTCTAAGGATGTTTCTCCTACCCTGGATCTACGTGGCTTCTGCACCTCCTCTGTGAGCTTACAAGAGCTAACATGATTGTCCATGCATCTGCCAGACAATGCCCCCTCGAGCAAATGTCTTTACATGATTTCACACAAATAATGATGTCATACCTGTCGACATCCTCCTGAGTAAGGAGATAACTGAAAGTAAGAAAAACCAAATCGCCTTTGCCCAGGACGGAGTCCCCAGGTCACTCTGTTGAAGGTGAAGGTGACCACAACTTGCCTTCTCTGCCTCTGCCAAGCCTCAGTGGGAGAGGAAGATGTAGAGGGGAGGAGAGAAAAAGGATCTCCTCTACTGCGGCTCCGTAGGGAGGGAGCTCCCACACTGGGCTCCCACAGCTCCCCTGCAGCTGACCCTGGCCATGCTTCTCTTCCTAGCCCTGCCCTTGCACATGAAACTCTCACACCAAACCCATACTAAGCCAGAGGCCCAGTCCTGCCCAGCCCATCAGGGTTTGGCTGATTCAAAAACACCCAACCTTAGGAAAAAATGTAATTTTCTCTTTACCACACAAACCTCATGACCTACACTATGTGGTCCCATCAGAAACAAAAGCATCCTAATCTTCCAAGGTCAACATAACTCCACCTCATCCCACAGTCAAGGCCATCAAACACACACACACACCCAACAGTCTTACAAAATTCTCAACAGCCTTCTTTCCAAAAGTCTGCAGTGAGCCACCCTGAGGCCTCTGGCTACACTTCCTTCCTTGGCCCTGTCCTTGACAATGAACCTGTTTGAGCTCAGCAGTTGGCCTGGAAATGCCAAGCTGCCTTAGTGTCCAAGTTCCCAGGCATGTTTGCATTGCTGAGGATCAGGAAAGGCTGGCCCAAGTCTGAGCACTGGGGAAAAAAGGGGAGAGGGAGACAGGACAGCTGGGGCTGGGATAGACAGGGCTGTGGAGTGTGGCTTTCTCATTGTTTGTGGTGTATATCAACCACACAGGCTGTATGGAAGCCTCACCCCACACCTCAATGGCCAGGACAGCCACACAACACTCAGGCCTACATGATCTCCACTCCTGTTCCCAGGTCAATCCTGCAGGTGGGAGTTGTTAATCCCCATTTTACAAATCAAAGTTGCCTTCAGTGGTACTGCCAAGAAGTCGCCTGGCTGGAGTGTCCAAACTGATACTCTTTCGCCCTCCCTCTGCCTCCTATGCCCACAAGTTAAGTTCCTTCTGGAAGTTGGTAGAAAACTGCATCCCAACTTTCAAATTTCTAGGCTTTCTTTTCTCTTTTTGCCTACACATAAAGCACTATTTCCTAATGTAAAATTCCCTGAGGGGTCTAGAGATCTGAAGCTCAACAAAACAACCATATTTTGAGAGAAGATTCTGGATCAATGTAAGCATCATGAGCAGGAGTCTCAAACTACGGCCTGCAGGCCACATGCAGATGGCCGAGGACATTTATCCGGCCCGCTGGGTGTTTTTGCTGCCACTGCCTGTCCTGCTTAGCAGCTGACTCGTCCCGGGGCCCTCAGTCTGGCCCTCCAAGGGTCTGAGGGACAATGAACTGACCCTCTGCTTAAAAAGTGTGAGGACCCCTGATCATGAGGAAGGGGAGTTCTGTCTGTTTTGCTCACTGCGGAGGCCCCCGTGTCTAGGACAGGATGGGACCCAGAGTGGGCACCCAGTAAATGTGCATTAAATAGGCACTCCCCCAAATTACAGATTCTTGCAAAGTTTTTATGGTTTCCTGCTCAAACCACTTCCTAAAAACAAGGGAAGATTTCAAGAGTCTTAACTCAACTGAAGTAGCTACAAACACACAGCATAGTTCAGATATGTGCAATCCTCCGTCCTTGGAAGGCCAGGCTCCACACAACAGACAGAAAGATGTCCATCTGGTTTCCTGGGTCCAGTCAGAAAATGCCATCTGCAACACCTTCCTCTTGGTAAGGAGGCTGACCAGTCTCCATACTGTGTCAGTTAGAGGTCAACTCCCTGAAGGATTCTGAGCAGCTGTGAAACATCCCAAGTCCTTTCAACTTCCGACTAACTCTTGCTGCAGACAGGGCCTTTCTTGCTCTGTGACTGTGAATCTGCAAATAACGTAGGATCTGGAGAGTTCTTACACCAAGTATACCAGGTGGCCGACACTGCAGTGCAGCGGGTCTGGCCCTCTAGTGTGGACACAAAGGTTGCAGCCACTGCCCCAATCTCAGCCTCACCACTTTCCCTGCCCTCAAGTCCAGCTCTGCGCCCTGGCCAGCCTGCTGCTCTGGAAATATGCCCCATGTGCTCTCCCAGCTGCCTAGACAGCTTCTCCCTCCTGGCCCTTGCTACACTCCTCCTCACCCTTCCAATCTCTTGGGGCCCCTCTTCAGGGAAGCCTCTGCTTCTGCCACATGCCCTCCCCAAGCCCAGACCCATTTGCTATGTCACACACACCCTCCTGGAATCCTGCTTCCTTCCTCTGTGGCACTTACCTATCTGGCTACTACACCACCTTATCTTGGTGTTTGCTTAATAAGCACCCACACCTGCCTCTGCTTCTTACTCTTCCCAACGTCATGCACACTGCCTGGCATGTGTGACTGAAGGTATGACCCCAGAGGGTCAGTGCCATGGCCAAGATCTGAACCTAAAGTCCCCGGGAAGGCAGTTTAATGACCCAACAGTTCTATCCTCAGGGGTATATCAGAAAATATATGTGCATATCTTCCCCAAAGACATGTACAAAAATGTCCCTGCTGCATTGTTTGTAATAACCTGGAACCAACAACCTATATCCATCAATGAAAGAATGAATAAACAGCAGTTCATTTCACGGACTATGACACAGCAGTGAAAACTAACCAAGTATGATTCCTTACTACAATATGAATCTTAAACATAACACTGAGTTAAAAAAAAAGATCTAAAAGGGTACGTAATGTATCATTCCAATGCGAAATTAAAAACTATGGTCAGAGAGGTCAAAATTATTAAAGATCTCTGGGGGCAGAACAGTGACTAGAAGGGAGTGATTTGTCCATGGGGTGTTGGTAACACTCTTTCTTGATCCGGGGGTAAGTTTTTAGGAATATGCTTACGGTATGAAAATTTACCGAACTGTTTATTCACTTATGATTTCCATATGTTATTCTTCTGTGTCTTAGTTCCTGCCGGCTGCTATAACAGAAGGCCTTAGCCTGGGTAACTTACAAATAATTGAAAGTCACCTCTCACAGTTTAAGAAGCAAGGAAGTCCAAGATCAAGATGCCAGCAGATTCTGTGTCTGGTGAGGGTCTGCTTCCTTCTAGATGGCTCCTTCTTTTTTTTTTTCCTTTTTTTTTTTGAGACAGAATCTCACTGTGTCACTCATAGTAGAGTGCTGTGGCGTCACAGCTCACAGCAACCTCAAACTCTTGGGCTTAAGCGATATTCTTGCCTCAGCCTCCCAAGTAGCTGGGACTTACAGGCACCCACCACAATGCCTAGCTATTTTTTGTTGTTGTTGTTGTTGCAGTTGTCATTGTTGTTTGGCAGGCCTGGGCTGGATTGAAACCCGCCAGCTCTGGTGTATGTGGCTGGCGCCCTCACTGCTGAGCTACAGGCACCAAGCCTAGATGGTTTCTTCTTGCTGTGTCTTTCCATGATGATAGGGGCAGACAAGGTCCTTCCAGCCTCTTGTATGTGGGCACTAACTCCATTCATGCTTTCATGACATAATCACCTTCCCAAGGCTTCACCTCCTACGGCCATCACCTTGGCGGTCAGGTCTCAATGTATGAATTTGGGGAGGATATAAACATTAAGACTATAGCATTCAATAAAAAGCTTACTGGAGGAAAAAAAAAAAGAAAGAAGACAACTCCTCCACTAGATGGTGATGAATCCCAACATGTTGAGGGCTGGAGCATGCCTTCCAATGCTGCAGGGGTGTCTCTGCATGCCCAGGACACAGGGGTGCTTGCAACCACTGTGTCCCTTCCTCTTTCCATCATCAAGGTTGGTTCTTCTTCTTCTTTTAAGATGGGGGTGTAAATATTTAAACTTGCTCTCCCAAGAAATGTCAGATGGAAGCAGGATCACTGTTTAACAACCTAATTTTAAAATGTGTGAAATACGATGCAAAGACAAAACAAGATACCCTGCTCTATACAGCCGTAAATGTGTGGAAACACACAGACACAGTGTGACTGGGAAGGGAGGAAGGAGCGAGTAGCGGAATTCAGCACAAATTGGGGATACTGTGTACAAAAGGCATTGTGGGAAAGCAAACTCGTGACCGAGAATGCAATTTGGGAAGGTGGACTTTGTCCAGTTAACTTGTGGAAAATCTGCACTTGGATTTTCTTGCTTTCAACTACTTCTTCCCTGGTGCAAAGCTGTGACTCCAAAGTCACATAATACATGTTATTTAGGATTTGCAGCAAAAAAACTGGAGTTCCGCCCTCTCTAGGTCTAAGAATATGTTCTGTGCGAATGCATTTGTGCTCTCTGAGGCTGAGAGGGTCGGTTTTGCTCCCCAGCCTACTTATCTGCCATCAGGATGAAGGGTGGAGAAGAACATTTCCTCATAGCCTAAGCTTGGAGTTAAATTCTTAAGCCCTTCACTCTCGGGGTGAGCGCTCTCCAGACTAGCCCTGGTACCAGCAATCCCGGACAAATACAGCAACCCCCACCTAACTAACAAGTGTGGCTTACACACCTTTTGTACGAGGGGCAGTGTCCCGAGTTCTATGGGTGGTCTCAGATACTTAACTAGAAGGCATGAAGCCTCGAGTCTATTTTGACATCAAAATAGAAGTGTATACTTACACCCTGTATAGTCATTTTTATCAAGATAAAAAGTGAATATACCTTTTACCCCCCAACCCTACTTACAGAAATGTATCCTTCTGATGGACTGAAACACATGTGGGACATGCATATGGGAGAATGCTCACTACAGCACCATCAGTAACAGCAAAACATTACAAACACTTAGATCAGGACGGGGTTGGGAAGGTAAATTACGGTAACTCACACAATGGGAGACCATTCAATCAAGACAAAACCACAGGTAGCAATCTCTTCAGAGATACATTGCTAAAACAAAAGGAAGACAGCTAAATGGTATGCATATTATGTTCCTTTTTGCTTAAAGAAGATACACAGGCTGAAACATGTTTACAGTAGTGCCCCCTTAAGACTCCCAGGGCATCCCAGACACTGCTCCGTAGTACTGAACCCTACATGTGCTATGGTTTTACTTTCCTTATTAAGTTGAGAACTTTTACCTTTACACTTAAAGGAAGCGCGTTGAGGCTTCTCTTGGCAGATCTGCATTGCCAGCATCACTGCTCTGGGGGCTATCATTAAGTAAAATACAGGCAGTCCCCAAGTTACAGGCATCTGACTAACGTCTAATCGCACTTATGAACAGAGGCAGTTGTAGGCAACATGTAACTTCCAACCTACATACAAATTCCTTTAAGAACAAACTACAGAACCTATCTTGTTCATAAGCTGGGGACTGCCTGTAATGGTTCTTTGAACATAGCACTGTGATATCAGGATAGAACAGTAGACTGAGAAGGTCTAGATTAACTGCATAGACACTCTGGACAGAGGGTTGATTCTAGGACAAGATGGAGCAGAACAATACAGGATTCCATCATTCTACAGGGAAAGGCATGCACTTTAAAACTCATGAATCGTTTATTTCTAGAATTTTCTGACAGCAGGTAGTTTGATCATGGATAACTGAAACCTGAAAACAAGACTATGAATAAGGGGAAACATTGGTATAAAAGTGGAGAATATCTGTGGGAAGAGACCCAGGAAACTTCTCATTTTACAAATGAGAATATATCCACCATTAAGATTAAAATTACCGGCTCAGCACCTGTGGCTCAAGTGGCTAAGGTGCCAGCCACATACACCTAAGGTGGCAGGTTCGAATCCAACCTGGGCCCACCAAACAACAATGATGGCTGCAACCAAAAAATAGCCGGGCGTTGTGGCGGGTGCCTGTGATCCCAGCTACCTGGGAGGCTGAGGCAGAAGACTTGCTTGAGCTCAGGAGTTGGAGGTTGCTGTGAGCTTTGATGCCACAGCACTCTACCCAGGGGGACAGCTTGAGGGTCTGTTTCAAAAAAAAAAAAAAAAAGAGAGAGAGATTTAAAATTACTCATCTTAGTAGGTTGGGATATGGGTATTTTAAGGACCCTCTTGAAATAAGACTATGAGGAAATTTTTATATTGGATCCATGCTAAAATTTCAACATCTTAGTTTATAGAATAAAATGAACTCACCCATGAGACTTCAAGGTAGGCTACCACACGAAATTTAACACAGGTGCAAATTCAGTTTTGATGGGAGGAAGAGATTGCATGAAGAGAATAATTTCCAATGACACCTGTATTTCAAAGAATACCCCAAAATCATATCTGAAAAGCAAAGACTTAGCACTTACCAATGGGTATGAGCTCCCACAGCCAATTCTTGGGTTCATGTCTATATTGCTGTAGCAACATTTGTGAACTAAATTTTCCTTATTCCAGTCCCTCCTCCATTCGTCTTTCCTCTCTTACAATCTTACCATCCTTTCACTCAGCATCTCCAAAGAGTGGACCAGTATCCCAGAAAGTATCGGTTATTTTCTCCCAGGACACAAATGAAACCTTCTTACCACACACTATAACATTCTAGAAACCAAATCAATCGAGAAGACATATTTTAGTTATCATGCTACTTTCAACTGTTGCTCAAAGTCGAATAATTCAAGACAGAATGGTGACCTTCCGTGATGAAAATTATCTCTTGACAGAAGAAGGTGGAGGAGCTGATTTTATCTCTATGAAGAAAGAAACCTGGTGAATGTGGTTTAACAGGCATCCCCAGGTATAATGAAAAGATAAGAAAAAGGCCTAATTTAAACATCGCACCCACACAAGCCGGTCAGCTGAAGTTGTGGGTCAGGATCTGCCAGACTTTGAGGAAGCACTCCCAGAAGGACAAAGCGCATTGCTGGAGATAAAATATGCCCATTACCTTGCTTTATAGGCGATAACCTTTAAAGTCAGAGTGAAAGTAGCTGAGCAAGCAGTTCTTGGCACTCTGCAAAGTCACAGGCATCAGGGAGTCGAAGGCAGCCAGAAAGCGCAAGTCATGCGAGTGTGGGAAGTTCATGGCCGGTGCATTTCTCAAGCTAAACTGAAACCCCAGGCAAGATCCCCAGGGATCATGAAAGAGGCTTCACCCACGATTTGCCACGACCTTAATCAAGGTGCAGCAACATCAAAGAGCTAGCCTGCCTGGGCAAGTCTATTCATAGCAGCCACAAATCACAGCATTTGCCTCTCTCTGTATCTGGAGATCACTTATCCAGAGGCACCATCCTCCAAAAGACACCCGCCTGGGTAGGTATTTGGGAGCCACGTCATCGACAATCCTCCCAGCTGTACACCTGGCTCTGTGCTTTGTGGTTTTGCCTCATCGTCCTGCTCAATGTGACACATTCTTAGCCAGGAGTGAGGGATTGAGAGAGAAGGGCACGGATTCTGCCCTAGAAGAAATATCAGGGGTGGGGACAGAGATGGACGTAATAGAGACATGATGAACCCACCAACTCTGGAGCAAGAAGAGCAGAAAGAGTTCTGAAGGACAACTGCAAGTAAGGAGTCAGGAACGCCACTTTCTGAAAGGGCACAGTTCGTCCAGAGCTGCAGGCATCATTTCCTTACGAGCCTTACGAGCTTCAGTCCTGCTGTGTCTGTAAGTGGGGACAGTGCTGAGACAGACGCAAGAACGGAAGGGAGTGAAGAATCTTGGCAGAAGTGGGATGTCCAGGTAGGATCTCGGTACCTATGAGAACTGATTCCATAACGAAAATATTAAAGAGAATGAAAAGAGTTCGTCTGAGCCTGGAGAGTCATCCTGATGATTCTGAGATTGGTCAGTATAGATCCAGCCGCACCCTGCTGCCTGAGAAGGTTTCGTGGGGGCTTTCTGGGGTCTGTTATGGAGAACGCAGCAGGTTGGTGACAGTCCCAGTGGTCAGCATGGTCAGTGGTCTCCAGTGAGGTCCTGAGACTTCTAGACTCGGAAATCCAAGTCCTCATCCTTGACACGGTCTTAGTCTTCTCAGAGAGGAAATTTCCCTGCAGAAATTCTGCCCCAGAATCCAGCAATAGGGTGTCAGTGGGCGGCAAGGACAGACTTTACGAGTCAGTGACTCCTATTCAGCCTAGAGGGCCCCTGAAACCCAGGAAGAAAAAACTAGAGTTTGGGAAAGGAAAGAAATTTCACAAATGATTTCAGAACTTATCAAAGAAGAACCTCAGTTGCTGAGGACAGAGGAATAAATGGAATACGTCCTCAAAAACCTGGGTTTGCCTTTGTCAGGGTGGGTGGACAAGTGAGATCATCTGATGAGGAAATGAAACTTCCCCCAAATTCTTGAAAGAAATCTGAGAGATGAGGGAAAGAAATGCCTGTCTTCATAAGAATTCATTCTTGTAGGAAAGAGCACGGAGCAATCTGGGAAGAACTATGACTAACAAACCGTGCATCAGGCAAAGAAAGTCAACACCGACCTCTCAGATAAAAACTGCAGGGCAGCGCGGAGGAAGAATAGGAGAAAATGAAGACAAGAGTTGCTGAAAATATAAGTTGACCAGATTGCAATGTAGAAATACTGAAAGCTGCTTTGTATAAAAAATACCTTGGAAGGAGGAAAAAGCCGGGAGTAGGAATGTCAGAATCAGAGGCAAAGCATGATTATTCATTCAGTGCAGAAGCAGCAGAATAGGGGAGAAGTTACAGATTAGGACAGAAAATTGAGCAGCAGGAAACGGCTATAGACACGACGTGTGTGCATGGGCCTCAGAGGAACCTAATGCCAAGGGCCAAGGCTGTGAATGCTAAAAGACCAGAGTTATACCTCGAATCTTACCACAATGCAAAACAATGACATTTTGCTAAAGAGAACAATCTTAAGTGTGGAACTAAAGAAAATTCCTGCAGAAGCCCAAACCCTGAATTAGACAAAGAAATGTCGCTTTTGTCTTGGAAGCCGTTTGAACACAAGAATTTTCATTTCCATTAGCAGATTCTCTGAAAAATTTTAAGTGAGCTAGCCTAGGTAACCAAACAAGGGGTGGGGACACACTCCGTACAAATTCAGGACAGGACAGCTGCTGAAAAATCGTCTTTCTTTTTTTTTTTTTTTTTTTTTGAGATAGAGTCTCATTGTGTCACCCTCAGTAGAGTGTCGTGGCATCACAGCTCAAGCAACTTCCAACTCTTGGGCTTAAGCCATTCTCTTGCCTCAACCTCCCAAGTAGCTGGGACTACAGGGACCTGCCACAATGCCCAGCTATTTTTTGTTGCAGTTGTTGTTGTTTGGGGGTCCTGGGGCCAGATTCGAACTCATCAACACTAGGGTCTGTGGCTGGCGCCCTAACTGCTGAGCTACAGGTGCCGAGCCTGAAAAATCATCCTAATAATCAAGGTGGCAGCAGATGTTGAAAATGATAGAATTGTAACCAAAGCAGATTTATAAATTTAGGTAAAAGAGGTAGGTTCCTGGATTTTTCAGAAAGAAATAGGATATGGCAGAACCAGTCTGTGACCTAGAGTACAGGTGTGAGATCCAGCCGATAGTCTGAACACGATTTCAGCTGCTGCCCTCCCTCAGACCAGATTGCTTGCCAAGGAAGCAAATGAGATACCCACCCATGGGATGTGCCAGGGTCATGCCCCGGGGAGGCGGGGGAAAGGCCTGTTAAAGACCTGTGGATCTGGCAGTGCCCGACTGAAGAAATAAAAAGTTAGAGACAATGAGAAAGAAAGAGACAAGACACACAAAATAAAATCTTCAAAGGTGGGAACCCAGGGGACCACCGCCCGCTTGTGGGGTTCTGATGGTAGCTCCAAGTGTCAGTTCCACTCAGCTTTTATTGAAGCCTATTTGCTCATTAGCCCAAAGGGTAAGCTGAGGAAGGGAAGAAAGATGCCAGCAGTTTCTCTGAGTGAGCATATCAGCTCCTATTGTTTCTGTAATCATAAACTTTTAAGGGTCTGAGGAGTCGTGAGAAATCCATAGCCTGAGCCTTGTGTGGGGGCAGCCTCCTGTCTGAGGTCACACACACAGATTCCTAGGGAGGTGTTCAACTCCGCTAGTTCACCGTGGAGTAAAACGCCACTGACGTCAATCTCCTCTGGAGAATCAGTGGGAGAGAGGAATGTTCCTCTCATCGCCACCCCAGAGAGTCTTCCTCTGCCATAAGGGATATAAGCCCTCCTACCCATATTTCAGGGTTCAAGCTGTTCCCTTGATCTCTGCCCCAGCCAAACACAAATATTCACAACGAATATTTGCTTTGTCTATTTACTGGGCAGGAGAGAACTTTGGGAGCAACGAATTCTATAGACTACAGGGTGGCCCAGAAGTTGCCAGACATAGGGAAAATGGGAAATTGCAGTTACATGTACCTTTATTTGCAAAATTTTACAAAAAGGTAGCTATCACATAGAGAATGTTTCTTAAATTTTGTAAAGTAATTATCTGATAGTTATGAAAAAGGATTAATGATTTTGCTACAAGTTGCCTTCTTTATATTCAAGCTACTTTCTCATTCTGAATTTCTTAAACAGTTATCAAAATGCTTAAAGAAGTCATTGCTGGCTTTGCTGCAGCAATTTTAATAACAATGAGTAAGTATTACGGTTAGTATGACTGTTCTATGCTGGCTAACAGCACTGTTAACCTGCACCTAATCTGCTTTATCTCACACGGTTCTGACGAGTCCTGTTGGGCACCCTCAACTGGGTACTGAGAGACTGGATGTAAACCCAGCTCCTGAACTAGCTAAAGTCTGTGCCCACAAACAGAGCAGCAGGGCTCGGGGAGGCTGCAGAAAGAGGTGGAAATATCCCAAGGCATGGCCTACAGTCAGTCCTGACACTTGTCATAGGAGGCTTGCTAAATTGCCATCAGCTGCCTCACCTATAAAACTGGGATAATGACACCTGTCTTCCCCCCTCACTGGGGTTTTGTGAGCCTGACAGGTTTAAAGAACCACATGAACAAGAGGCATTATTATTTACCAAAACACACCAAATAGGCAAGATGAGTGACACTCTCCCAAAGCCACAGACATAATGAAAGAGAAGAGAGAGGAAAAAAAGAAAGAAAATTGAAGCCACTACACCTTGACCCTGGGGCATAACGATGAGTGCTAAGAGGCCACACGTGGTGGCTCCAACCTGTAATCCTAACATTCTGGGAGCCTAAGGCAGGTGGCTCGCTTGAGCTCAGGAGTTTGAGACCAGCCTGAGCAAGAGCAAGACCCTGTCTTTACTAAATAGAAGAAAAACTAGCCCAGCATTGCAGCAGGCACCTGCAGTCCTAGCTGCTTGAGAGGCTGAGGCAGGAAGGCTAGAGAATTGCTTCAGCCCAAGAGTTTGAGGCTGCTGTGAGCTATGATGATGGCCGGCACTCTATGCAGGGGGTCAGTCTGAGACTCTGTAAATAAATAAATAGAATTAGCACTATACCAGCAATTCACTGAAGTCCACCACACAGCAGGTAGTGTCTAAAGTACTGCCCCTGTCTAGTAAAGAATTAGCTTTACCCACAAAGAAGTCCGGCTTTTACCCTCCCCCAGGCTCTGAGAGGTGGTCTGTAAGCCCCTGGATTGTCCTGCCTGACGAGAGTGGAGGCCCTGAGCCAGCCAGCCAGTCTAACAATGTGATTTATGTGGGGGCCCTGGGTCATGTGCCATCAGCCATGTCCACACCAGTGAAAACTCAGGACTCTGAGGTTCAGGGGAGCTGCGATGCTGTTCATGTGTCCTGACACGTATTACTGTCAGAAGTTAGTCCTTGCACAGTTCCACTGGGAGAGGACGATTGAAAGTTCCATATGCACAGCCTTCCTGGACTCTGCCCTGTGCAGAGTCTGCTCTGGGCTTATTTTAATTTGTGGCCTTTTGCTGAAATCAATCACAACTGTGACTGTAACAGCTTTCAGTAAGTTCCATAAGCCTTTCTAAAAAGTTACCCCACCTGAATGTAGTCTTGGGGACCCACTTACAATTAGTGTCAGAAGCTTAAGGATGGTCTCAGGGACCCCTAAGCTTTGTAATCCTCTGCAATGTCATTCGATCCTCAGATAAATCCAAAGAAGGAGGTGCTGGTCCCACCTCACAGACCAAGAGACTGAATATGTGGACAGGCCCCCACTTGTCCATGACCCCACACCCGGCTGGTGGAGGAACGGGGGCTCATCAGCACGCTGCATGCCGGCGACACTCTCGCGAGGACACACAGTGGTCCTGCCTCGATCTCTGTGCTGAGTGGCAGACAAGTTAAATAGAGAGCCTCGTGCAGTGCTGATGCCCTGAATGACGGCCCATGCCAGGAGAGGAGAAGGGGAGACCTGAGAACGTGCTTTAGTAGGGAAAAAAATATGATGCCGTAGAGATGCTGAGTGAGATCGTGACCTTACCATCTCCAACTCTGAGACAGGCCATCTCGGACAGAGACACCCCCACAGCCCTGAAATCCAAACCTCAGCCCTTTCATGGCCACAGCCAAACCAGCCATCAGGAGCAAGAGGTCAGACGGCCGTGATGCAATGCGTTCCGGGACAGGACATTCCACGGACAGGGAGAGGCTGGCTGAGCAGCTACGTCAGAGGAGCAGGGCGGGGGGTGGGGGGGTACGCAGGCAGTGGGGGGCGGGGAGATGGAGCAGCCAGCAGCACATCTGCCCCCAGGATGGGGATGGGGTGCATGTCCCCAGCATCACCGCCTGCCAGGATGAGTGGGGGCAGAAAGGAGGCTGCACACGCAGCAGATTCCACCCCCGCACGGAGACCAAGCTGTGGTTGTCAATCCTGCTCCTGTCTCAGGGAACCTGGCGTGACCAATGTCTTCGCCTTCCTACACACACGCCACCCCAGCTACGTGCCATAAAATTAGTTTTACAAGAGCAGCAGATTTAACGCTGCCCCTTCAAAGCTCAGAGGGCTCAGCAGCCCCCCAAAATACACAGCCAATAAGACGTCAGGCCCCAAATCCAGACTTATGTGCTTTGTTTGCATTTTGTTTAAAGTCTGCTCCTCTGCAGTTGTTTTCCATTTTATCTTCTACTATACATGGACACAAGAGCAGAAGAAAACTCTGGCCAATCAGACCACCTTGCTTTTGCTTTATCCTTAGAGTTCACATATCTAGATACTACGTAGGTATAAGGGACATTCAGCAAATAAGTTTTTAAGGAGAAAGATTTTTGACATAGAAATAATTAGAAAACATGGAATTCTTAATAATAATGTGAATTAATAGTAATGTGATCCGGTCTTTAAAAAACACCCTTCAGGAGGTAAGCTCTGAAACAGGTATTATTAACCCGCAGGGGTCCACGGATGGTTTCAGGATGTCCATAAAAATAGGAAATTGTAATCGTTTGCAAAATCAAGCGTGCACTCCAGAGTTAATTTTTCTGAGATGAAAGTCCAAAGCTTTCATCAGCTCCTGAAAGGGATCTCCAACCCCAAGATGTTAGCGCGACCAGCACATTCACGTCTGGCGCTCATTTACTCCAAGGCATCCTGTCAATTAAATAGAGTTAGAATGATTTTCCTGTAGTGAGAGGGGAAAGGCCTTTGATTACCCAAGTTCAGAGTGGTGTGTCCCTTTCTGGACAGCGTCACAGTGCACCTTGCAGAAACTTACTCAAAAACTTTAATCCTCTTGAGATAAAGATTGGGCCTCACCTCTGAAGACCCAGCACATACTCAGCATGTGATCAGAGTCCAAGGGGTCAAGTTGCCAGGGAGGACGTCGCAGACCAGAGCCAAGGCTGCCACGCACCCCCTTAGTGAGCCTGGTACACTCACAGCAGGTGCCTGATAAAGGCTTTTTGGTGACAATAGTAATCCTGTCTTCCTTATTTGTTGTTCTGACTCCTCAGATAACTCACGGACAGCAAAAATATCTGCCTTGGCTGCAAAGAACGAATGTGCCCTCTCTATGCCCTGAAGTGCTAGGCCTCTATCAGGGTGACACTGTGACCCCACACACCGGGGGCTGCAGAGACATAGTGTACCTCTCAAACTAGCTATTTGGGAGGAGGAGCTGCAGATTCACTGGAGGGATGCTGGGTAGTAGGAATAACGGACCCCTTCTCTCCACTCACAACTCGAACATGATTCAGTGAGTCAACGATCCCTCCTGTGCTTCCAGAAACAGAATCAAGAAAACCCTGTTTGCAAAAAGGTGGAGCAACCGGAACCCTCGTTCATCATTGGTGGCATTGGAAAATGGTGTGGCCCCTTTGCAAAACAGCCTGCTGCTCCTCCAAATGTTAAACACACGGTTACCACATGACCCGACAGTACCACTCCTGGGTGGCGTCTACCTAAGAGAACTAGAAACATGTCCACACAGAAACTTGCCCATGAATGTTCATAACAGAACTATTTATAATAGCCCCAAAGAGGAAATAATCTAAATGCCTGTCAACCATTAAAGGGATACACAAAATGTGGTCTGTCCAAACAACGGAATATTATTCAGCCAGAAAAAATGAAATGAAGTACTGGTACAAGCTACAACATGGATAAACCTTATAAACATTATGTTAAGTAAAAGAGCCATCATTAAAGGCCACATACAGGGCGGTCCCTGTGGTTCAGTGGGTAGGGCACTGGCCCCATATACCAAGGGTGACGGGTTCAAACCCAGCCCGGCCAAACTGCAACAAAAAAATAGGTGCTGTGGTGGGCACCTGTTGTCCCAGCTACTTGGGAGGCTGAGGCAAGAGAATCACCTGAGCCCAGGAGCTGGAGGTTGCTGCGAGCTGTGATACCACGGCACTACACTGAGGGTGACAAAGTGAGACTCCGTCTCTAAAAAATAAAAATAAAAAAAGTAAAAGGCCACATGCAGCATTATTCCATGTATATGAAATGTCCAGATCAGGCAAATCCATAGAGACAGAAAGTAGATTAGAGGTTACCAGGGAATGGAGGGTGGGGAACGACTGCCAATAGATACACAGTTTCTTCTGGGGTATAAAAATGTTCCAGAATTAGCTCATACTGATGGACAGACAGTTCTGTGAATATATAAAAACCATTGACTTGTGTATTTTTATAGGGTGATTTTAATGATATATTACTTATATCTCAATAAAGGTATTATTTTTAAAATGTACTCATCTCCCCTACCTTCTAGAGCTGCTGGGAAGATTATGTGGTACGTGCCCCGGCCCTAGGGCTCCTCTGCCAATAGTACCAGAGGTATAATTAGTATCCTCTAAGCACAAATGCAAGGATGCAAACACTGATAATGATGAACGATTCTGGAGCCCGATCTGGGATTGGGGTGGTGGGAAATAAAGATTTTAGCTTTGTATGCAATGTTTTAACATTTTAAAGGAGAATGCATTCACATATTATTTATGTAATTAAAATTCAATTTTTATTTTAGGGCAGTGAAGCTAATCCATGTGATAATATAATGGTGGATCCACGTCATTACACATTTGTCCAAGCCCATAGAATGACCCCTAATGTAAACTCCAGACTCTGTGTGATCTCAGGTTATCAATGTAGGTTCATCAGTTGTAACAACTGCACCACTACTGGGGGGTGTTGGTAACGGGGGAGGTTGTATGTGTCGGGGGCACAGGGTATAGGGAAAATCTCTGTACCATCCTCTTAATTTTGCTGTGAACCTAAAACTGCTTTAAAAAAAAAAAAAAGCGGGGAGCACCTGTGGCTCAAAGGAGTAGGGCACTGGCCTCATATGCCGGAGGTGGCAGGTTCAAACCCAGCCTCAGCAAAAACTGCAAAAAAAAAAAAATCTATTTTTAAAATTACTTTTTAAAATGTCTGCTATTATTCCAGAAGTACAATTTCCTGTTAATCATTTCAAATAGTCTTGCCTAACAACCATAATTAAACACTGATAGCAACTAAAAGCCAGGAATTCTATATAGAAAAAAGAATGCCATCAAGAGAAACAGTCACAGGCAGCTCCTGTGGCTCAAGGACTAGGGCATCAGCCCCATATACCAAGGGAAGTGGGTTCAAACCCAGCCCCAGCCCAAAACTACGAAAATAAATAAATAAATAAGAAGTTTTTAAAAACATGGCTTCATTTAAAAAAAGAAAAAGAGAAACAGTCATTTCTAACAATTAATTTAATTGCTCTAAACCAGCGGTTCTCAACCCGTGGGTCATGACCCCTTTGTAACAATGAAAATACATCCTGTATATCAGATATTTACATTACGATTCACAACAGTAGCAAAATTACAGTTATGAAGCAGCAATGAAAATAATTTTATGGTTGGGGGTCACCACAACATGAAGAACTATATTAAAGGGTCGTGGCATTAGGAGGCATTAGGAAGGCTGAGAACCACTGCTCTAAACTATAACATTCCCCCTCCCAATTAATCAAAAGCAGAGAAAAGGTAGTGGTCAGAGAAGGGGACGGGGGCAGGTGCCTAAGGAGGGAGCCTTCTCCTTCTCACCTTGGGGAGGAGATAAGGTTTTGGGGTCCCCTCTCCGTTTGCTTCATTCCAACATCAGAGGGCTTAGGAATGAGTCTCCCCAGAGACGGCTCTGGGCTGTAGGTGAAGCTCTGCAATTAATGGCCTTAATCTGCTTATCACACCTATTTTTAGGCCTTCATTTTTATAGCCTGGTGAAATGAGAAGGTGCAGAGAGATCTGAATACCCGGCTACATTAAGATGTTCCACGAGAAGTAGGGAGATGCTTTCACAAGCAAAACTAGAGCTGGAAACCACAGGTTGTTTTTGAAGATGACACCAATTAGGGAGGCTGCAGAAGAGCTTGCTGATTTGCCCTTTGGTCATGTGAAAAGGAATGGTCTGTGCAGCGGTGATTTACTGCTGGGGTGACTATGTCTAGACAGCCCCAAACACTGACGGACACACACACACTTTGACCTGTCTGCGGCAGAACTCACCTGGGCCCACAGGAAACAGCATTAACGAGAGCAAATGTTCACAATGCCCGCTTGGGTCTAACAGCAGGCACGGCCCTCATCAGAACCAGTCCATGTTTGGGGTTTCCATATTCATTCAACAAACAGGCAGGGGACTTCTAAACATTAGATATCGTTCTAGGGCAGTGTTTTTCAATGTTTTTTATCTCATGGCACACTTGAACCTATAAACTTCATAGCACACTTATGTTGATCAAAAGAATTAAAAAGGGGTGGTGCCTGTGGCTCAAGGAGTAGGGCGCCAGCCCCATATACCAGAGGTGGTAGGTTCAAACCCGGCCCTGGCCAAAAGTTGCAAAATAAAAAAATAATAATAAATCTAATTTTTAAAAAAGAGTTAAAAAAATGAATATACTTACCTTGCTTTGAATTTCTTTTGAAAATAATTTCATTAATGAGCTTTAAAAATTTTCTCAACACACCAGTTGAAAATCACTGCTCTAGGGGCTGGAGATTCAATCCGCAGGGAACAAAACAAAGTCTCTTTGCTCTTGGAAATTATGTATCAATAGAGAAGACAGAAAAATATATAAATATATGTACAACGTGCCAGGCAATGGTAAGCGCTAAGAGGGAGACGGAAGAAGAGAAGAGGACCAAGTGGACAGAGTGGAGGGGGTGAGGGCACCAGGAAGGCCAGGAACAGCATCGCAGTCAGCCCACTGAGCAGGTGTCTGCATAAATAAGGCAGTGAGCGCTGCAGACAACAGGGGGCAAAGGTCATGGGATACCCAAGGAAGAGCATGGCGCCCAGAGGGATGAGCATCAGGGAGAGACCACCACCAAGGTGAAGGCCATGGAGGGCCTCCCAGCCTACAGATTCTATTCTGATAATGTTGGGGGGTCTGGAAGGTTTTGAGTGGAGGGGAATGACCGTACTTGCGTAAGAGTTGTTATAAGAGTCGCTCTACCTGCTGGGGAGTGCAGGCTGTAAGAGAAGGCGGAGGGCAGCCCAGGGATCCAGGGCATGTGTCCTGGCCCGAGTGGGAGCAGGGGAGGTATTGAGAAGTGGTGAGATTCTGACTGTGTCTGAAAGTAGAGCTGAGAGGATCTGCTGGTAGATTGAATGTGGGGAGAAAGACATAAAGAGGATGACCAGGATGATGCCCAGGTTTTAGTCCCACGGCTGTGCTGCAAAAGGTGGACTGGACAGCAGATGTGAGAAGTGTCGCTTTCCAGGAGAGAGAAAATGTGCTGTGAGGTCCTGAGTGCTTCCAGGAAGCAGCTGGTCACCTGCTGCCAGTGTTTGGGTCTGTCCAGGCATAGTGACACAGCAGGTGGACATAGGATTACTGGATCCATTCAGCATAGCGACACAGGATTCCAAGACATTGTGCCAAACTCTTTGGCAACAAAGAAACAGCCCTGAGAACTCCATATGAACAAAGGTGGTTGTCCACTCAAACAGAAAGGTGAGGGGGGGACACTTCAACACCAGAAGTCACTATTGAAACCTATCTCTCAGTGTGCTGGGATTAGGAGGTGCGGCCTTTGGGAAGTGATATGTTCATAGGGACAGAGCCCTCATGAATGGTATTAGGGCCCTTGGAAAAGAGACCGCCCCAGAGAGCTCCCTCACCCCTCCCGTTATGTAAGGACACAGCTAGAAAGAGCTTCTGTGAACCAGAAAGCAGCCTGTTACCAGCCATCAAACCAGCTGGTGCCTTGATCTTGGATGCTCCAGCCTCCAGAACTGTGAGAAATAAGGTTTGTCCTTTAAGCTGCCCAGTCTACAGCATTTCTCTTAAACAGAGTAAGACCAAGTGGGGAGAGGGAGGTAGGACCCTTTATATGTATTATCTCAATGAATCTTCAAGAGGTACATATTATGATCCTCATTCACAAACTAATGAGAAGGCGATGGTGCTGGGTGAGATATCTAACTTCAAATAAATAAATAAATACAGGAGAAATTCTTTGTAATCTGGGCTAAGAAAGGCCTTCCCAAGAAAAACATGAAACTCAGAAGCCGAAAAGAGAAAGACTGACAGATTTGAATTCATAAATGTTGAAAATGTCTACCTGATCAAAGAGAAACAAAAACAAAAGCTAAAACTACACACACGAGATAAAAATAAAAACTAAATAAAAGCCATTTATAACAAAACTAAAAGCAATATTTATAACATTGACAGCATGGCATTGAGATCTTAAAGGATTTATTCAAGTCAATAAGAAAAACAAACAACCACATTTATAACAAGCAACAACCGTGAATATTAGTTGACAGAGAGGGAAAGACGAGATGGAGACAGCAGTGGGCAGTCCCACCCTTGCCAGGGTTCAGAGGGTTATGCAGGGACCACCGGCCTCAAGTTTGTCATTTGGAGGATTAGTTTAATTAAAGTACGCTCACCTTCAGTGTCACTAAGAATTTAGGAAAACACACATTCTCCTACTCTACCAGTGGGAGTATCATATCAGTACGGCCTACCTGGAACACCATTTGACAGAATCTACCAGAATGTTTCCTGTATGTGTCCTCTGGCTCAGACATTCCATTCAAAGCGCTACCCACAGGTGTATGTCCACATGCGTGCAACCCAAGCCAGAGGACACGGGACAAGAAGGTGTGACAGGCAGACTGAGCAACAGACAACAGAAGCCACCACTAACCAGAAGTGACTATTTAATGTTGCACAACTCATCAATGGCAGACGTGGGATTCAAATCACATGTGAGAGACTTCAAAGCCTGTGCTTCTCTCCTCACATTCAGTGCCACTCTGGGTGGCTAGGGGACATTGAGTTCACCTCTATAGTAAACCTGTATACATGAAGGGGACACTAGGGGTCTGTCATCCAAGAACTCAGGTAAAATCACATTCCTTAAAGTTCCCTGCAGATTATTATCCTTAGAACAAAATGAAGTTTGTGCAGATAGAATTTCGCTGGAGGGAGGGAGATGGAAGAGGGCAGAAGTGATAGAATATTTATGAGATCTGAAAAGTCCCAACAGTACTTCTAAAGAATAAGAAAGTATGAGGGTGCCGTGAATTATATATGAAGATGGTCCCCGCAGACAACCTTCACCAACTACATCATTTATTAAACACCTTATTTTGCATTGTAGTAGGAGCTGTGAAAAGAGAATGGAGCAGGCATCACACAGCCAGCTCTGTCCCCAGAAGCCTGCAACTGAAGCCGGCCACACTGTGCAGGCTCACGGCAAGGAGTACGGACAAGACTAACGTGACACCAACATGGCCGATACACTTCTCTTTATGCAGCATCCAAAAAAAATGATGAAAAAAGCCCAATCAACTGATGCTTTAAAATGCAATTACAGGATGGATAACAGACACAGTTGTAACTTAAAACTTTCCATATTTTTAATCATTTTACTCCCTACTCCAGCCATTTACTCAACAAGTATATGCAAAATCAAATACCCACTGCCTTCCCCCTTCTGACCACTCTTTCTTGTACTCCCATTCCAAATGAGGACGTAATCTAACCCAGCAACATTAATTCACCAAGATAACTCCAATCCCAAATCATGTGCTTTCAATGGTAACTGAATGGATAAAGGTAGACATGTACTTTTAATTATTCCAGCTGCAGCATGATCAAGGCCCAGTCAGCCCCCACCAGGCCCACTGAGCAGGAGAAGCAGGTGCTCCGGAGCCCAGGGGTGGTGGTAGTGCAGTCCCAGGGCTTGCTCCCCAACAGGAAAGGAGGTCAAACCCTGGATGGAGGCGTCCAGGGCCTGCTCAGAGGGCTGCTTCCACCCCTAATCACCTACCTACCATTCTACCTCCCCAGTACTAGGAAAGGGAAAAGGCAGAGACCGTCACACAGAGGATAGCTAAACTACTTAGTACTAGTCTTTTCCAAACCGAACACTAGCAATATACACTTAACTTCCCATCATTTATGTTCTCCCCCTTTTAAAGAAGAGGAATGTGAGACTTCCTGAAACAAATTTGCTTCCACTCAATGAGAGAACCAAGAACATAAGACAAAACTTGGGTAGAGACATTTAGTTCTCATCCTCACGTATTTCTTCTCTTCTGGGCACACAGGGGGATGACACTTCCTGGTCCCCTGTAGTTAGGCTGAGTGTTTAACTGCTGGTGTGCGATTCCTTTACCCTTTTCAGTGATCAATAAGGCCATATGCTCAGTGGCTCAAGCCTATGATCGTAGCACTCTGGGAGGCCAAGGGGGAAGAATCCTTTGGGTTCAGGAGCTCAAGACCAGCCTGAGCAAGAGCAAACCCTATCTCTACCAAAAGTGGAAAAATTGGCTGGGCATATTAGTGGGCTCCTATAATCCCAGCTACCCTGGAGGCTGAGGCAGGAGGATCACTTGAGTCCAGGAGTTTGAGGTTGCTGGGAACCAAGTGATGCCACAGCACTGTAGCCTGGAAGACAGAGGGAATCACATGGAACACACCAACAGTGAGACATTTTTGCTGTTAAACACCTCTGGGACTTTGTGGTTGCTGCATAAGCCTAATAGATAATGACTTAACAAAAGAGCTTTTAGTGTAGCAAAGGGCTAAGATACGTACGCAAGTAAGTAAAATGTGACAAAGGAGAACTGAATTGGCCTGACCCACCCTTCGTTGCTCCACCCAAGTCTAGGAAGGAGTGTATGAATGGCTGATGCCAAAGTCCTATAGACAGCATGATGATAGGAGCCAGAAACATTCACTGCCACTTGAGAGTTAATCAGTAAAGGGTGATGGAGTTGAAGAAATATAAATAACAGAATTTTCAAAAAGCCTACTGGATTACTGATATTATTTTCTTCAAGTTCCTTTGGGAAGGCCCTATAATAGAGGCAGTCCTTTTTCTCTGGGTCATCCCTCCACCAAGTGACTTGAGACCGAGTGGTAATTCAAGTCATCTGGAGCCCCCATCCTGCACCACTAGGTCTCTAAGGAGGTCTACTAATGGGAAATGATTCTTCCCTGAAGATGGGCTATGTTGTCCCTTCTCAAGGATTTGGTGGGCGGAGGACCACCAGGAAGGACTCCCCAGCCTGGCACTCTATCTGCTGCTCCTGTTGGTCACAGGCCACCCACAGTCCCAGCGGCTGTTCCTGCACCCGGTGGCAGCAGCTCCTTCTGAAAGCTGCCAGCAGCTGCTCTCGTCAGCAGGTCTCTCAGCAAATGCAGCAGCAGAAGTTGCTTCTTTTATGTAATGTGATCTTCCAGGGGTGGCCAGGCTTGGCGACTGTTGGGGTCCTCAGGGTCTTGCCCCTCCAGCAGCTCCTAGGAGCCTGGAAGGCCATACGGCCAGGCCAGCATGACTGCAGCCCCCACAAAGCGCAGCAGCAGATGGGACTAGCCAGCCTCCCTGTCCTCATTCCCTTTACCCTAGTCAGGGCCATTATCTAATTTTATCTTACTGCACCTAGAATGAGAGTGGACAGGACTCAGGATATCATCCCAACCGTGTCCCTCACTTGACTGGGAGGAAACTGAGGCCCAGGAAGGTTAACTAACAACTAGCACCAATTATAATACTAATACTTAGTGTTACACTGTGCCAGAAACTTGCTTCGGACCACAGGGCACATCAGTGGCAGGCCAGGCCTAAAATCCGCGTGTCTGGATTCCTTTGGCTGGGGCACTTTCCATGAGTATAGAGGAATCCACCTCTATGCATCTGCCCTGTTGGTCCAGCCCACTTATCATGTCAACCACTTATCTTCTGTGACTCCCACACTAAAAGCCCTCAAGAGCAAGGGAAGAGAGAAGAGTGAGAATTGAGGCAGTGGGAAGAACAAAGGAAACATTACAAGACATAGCCCAGGGGAAACTGAGGCACTCAGTGAGGAAAGGGAAGGCATTTAAATAATATGGAAACCGAAGGATGACTTGAGACTATTGCTGATCACCTTAAGATTCACTACAGGGGGTATGACAGATACGCTGACAGATGTGCTGGGGAATTACAAAAAAGACCAACACAGTCTCTGCCAGACAGAATTACAGCAGAACCTCCAGAGCTGGTCACCTCCCCACATTGACCACCTCCTTAAGTTGACCTAATTTTCATAGACCAGACACGCACCACACGTACATATCAGTGCAGTAGGCCTAGTTCCTCAGGTTAACCCAACCATATGTTGACTAGTTTGTTATAGTTCCTTGAGTGGTCTACTTACAGAGGTTCTACTGTTATATAGTGGAGTCCAGAAGACAAAATACACACCTATGACATAACTGGAAGGTAATTACTGGGGTCTCCAGAACAGTTCTTTTTTTTTGCCTCAACCAATAAAGATGGAAAAATTCTAGAGAGCTTCCTCATGTCAGGGTTGGACTATTACACAAGAGACTCACATACAGTAGTTTTTAATTTAAAAAGACTCAGCTCTATTCTCTAGGATTGACTGCTGCTGCTCCTACTATCACACAAACACATACCATATCTTAGGGATGACAAAAATAAGGACAGGAGCTGGCACGTGACTCACCCAAAAACTACACGATTAACTAACAATTGACTGCGACTGAGCACCACCTTTGGCTCGATGCATCATTTCCTGATGGAAGAACGATACAATATAATACAAAACACGATTTTAATGAAAACACATTACTCTTGAGGTCACTGTTGCCAACGTCATAAGCTTCCTGCATCTGAAACAATGCCAAAATGTTTTTGTGTGGTTGAAAGGGTCCCACTGTGGCCAACACATTAGCTTATGATATTAAATGAGTAACAACAATAAACAGAGGTGAGAGGTAGAGAAAAGAAAAAGAAAAAGCACGATCTCTGTCTTGGAGTTCAGAATCCCAGTAGGTGGGAAGAGAGCACATTAGTAAAACTCCTGACTCCTGCTTTCCCGGTACCTAGCAGGACCCAGGTGATGGCCGCTGAGTGTTGTGGGATGAATGAGTGAATACGAGAGTTCTCCTAGACCAGACTGATAAAGGGGGCAGACTTATCAGGGAGTCTCAGTTCACTGGGTACAGACATAGAATGCTTTCGTTTGTCACATAACTGCTCCATCTGCACTTCTCTGCCTTTTCCATTGGCAGGGGCTGACTATAGTCAGCTTGACCTAATTCCTTGACTGTCTCTGTCACTTGCAATTATCCAGTCTCATGGAGGCGTCTAAGACTCAACTTGGGTCATTGCAAAATTTCAGTCCCATAACTGATTCGGAGCTCTTTTCCTCCCCTCCTCCCAAGCAAGGAAAGAGCTATCACAGTGGTGGTGGCTTGAAGAGAAGAAATGACAGTAGTCCATCCTCTGGCCTCCAGTCACACTCACCCGAGTTCTCCTCTGTGGTCTTGGGCTCAGTGCCTCTAACGAGAGCTTTCTCCTGAGCTGCTCCAGTAGGGGAACCTTGGGAAATGTATCCCCCCACAAACAGTACATCTCATGTCAATCTTCTCATGAATGAGCCTCCTCATTCCCCAAAAAACAGCAGTCCCAGAAGACAGTGGCCTCCACGTCACCTGCAGAGGGAGTTCCTTCTCTGTCTTCTGTGCCGGGACCCCTGTGCAGGGAGCAGGGAGCATCTTAACCATGAAGATGTCCAGCTGGGAAACTAGGTGCTGGGGGGCCTCGTCTTCACAAGGGACTTCGGGAAAAGAAAGCGCCACCCCTTTTCCAGCAAGGGACCAGCTTCTCTCCAAGAAAACTGCAATCCCCAAAATGCAAGTTTCTCTCTCCCTCCTTGGTCTTTCTCTGCTGGGGCTGGGAGATTAACTGGGAGACAAAGAACTGAAGATAGACCTCTCCTAGGAGGTCCAATGGGGCAGCTTGGAGTTATTTAAACTTAAAGCTAAAGGAGCCAAGGAATGAAGATAACTACAGGACCTACCTCCAGGCTGTGTAAGGACCAAGAACTCCTGGGAAGTGCTGAGCACACAAGCTGTGCCATGCAAGGGTTTGGTTGTTGGAGTCACTATTTGAATTTTGACACTTTCTAGATTATTGAGGAATATCCTCCTCAGCATGGCCACTACCTATAATACCAAAAACTACCTCACAATCCAGAAGAAAATGTTCAGAATAATCACAGTCTAACTATTGGTATCTGTTTTCTTTTTCTTTCCTTTTTTTTAAATTTTTTTATTTTTCGAGACAGAGTCTCACTTTGTTGCCCTTTGGCATCACAGCTCACTGCAACCTCAAACTCTTGGGCCCAAGCCATCCCCTTGCCTCAGCCTCCCGAGTAGCTGGGACAAAAGGCACCCACCACAATGCCCTGCTATTTTTAGAGGTGGGATCTCACTCTGGCTCAGGCTGGTCTCAAACCTGTGAGCTCAGGCAATCCACCCTCTTCAGCCTCCCAGAGTACTGGGATTACAGGCGTGAGCCACCGCGCCCAGCCTTGGTATGTTTTCATTCATCAGCCCTCAAGAGATCAGCAGAGTAAGAAACTGGTTGAATTCAGTGGTGTTCACGCTTCCTGTGTTTCAGCAATGGATTCTTTCTTCCTATGAAATGCTAGCTGGGAGCCTGAAACATGGTGCAGATGTGATGGAAGCAGGACTGAGGTCCCTCGAGGGGACCCTCACTCTGCCCGCCCTCCCAGCAGCAGCCTCTGGGGCTCCAAAGCACACAGGTCAAAAAATAAACATTCATTTTTTTTTTTTTTTTTTTGCGGAGACAGAGCCTCAAGCTATCCCCCTGGGTAGAGTGCCATGGCATCACAGCTCATAGCAACCTCCAACTCCTGGACTCAAGCGAGTCTCCTGCCTCTGCCTCCCAAGTAGCTGGGACCACAGGCGCCCGCCACAATGCCCGGCCATT